>JARCZZ010044869.1:0-20512 GCA_030323915.1 Brotogeris chrysoptera
ATGACGTGCTGTGGTATGGAATAACCTCTTTGGTCAGTTTGGGTCAGGTGTCCTGTCTCTGCTTCCTCCCGCTCCCCTCCTCCCTGGCATAGCATGAGACTCAGAAAGTCCTTGGTCAGACCAAACATTACCAAGCAGTAACTGAAAACACTGGTGTTATCAACGCTGTTCCCAGGCCCAAAAATCAAAACCACAGTGCAGCACCAACTACCAAGAAGGAGAAAAATGACTGCTACCGCTGAACCCTTGACCAAAGGACATGGAACTGTTGGAACAAGTGGAGAGGAGGGCCACGATGATGATGAGGGGACTGGGGCACCTCCTGTTTGAAGATAGGATGAGAAAGTTGGGGCTGTTCAGCCTGGAGAAGGGAAGTCCTGCTGGAGACCTCTTAATAGCCTTCCAATATCTGAATGGGGATGCTGGGGAGGGACTCTTCATGAGAGACAGTAGTGAGAGGAGAAGGGGTAATGGGTTTAAACTTAAAGAGGGGAAATTTAGATTGGATATAAGGAAGAAATTCTTTCCTGTAAGGGTGGTGAGGCACTGGAATGGGTTGTTCAGGGAAGTTGTGAGTGGTCGATCTCTGGTGGTGTTCAAGGCCAGGTTAGACATAGCCTAGGCTGACATGGTTTAGTGTGAGGTGTCCCTGCTGATGGCTGGAGTGTTGGAACTAGGTTATCTTAAGGTCCTTTCCAACCCTAACTATTCTATGATTCTCTGATTTGTTACAGACCACCTTCTCTGATGACCCACAGTGGATATGAGTTGGTAGGACTTCAGCTAGAGAGTCCCGGTTATTCACTTTGGTCAACAATCGCTAGTGATTTTCTTTGTAGAGTCCCGAGATTAAACTTTCATATAATTTCCCAAGGGGGTATGTATTTCACCAGCTTGCCCACCTATCTTTCTCTTCTATTGGTTGTACATAAAGACCCAATCTGTTCCCCTGAAGTGCTGGTCCATTTTTGTTCAGTCTTTATTTAGGATTAAAGTAGTAAGAAAATAATCTCTGAAGTAGGCTAAAATACTGAAATAATAATAGAAAAAACAAGCAAACAAGAAGTGTCCCCAAACAAACAAAAAAAACCCACCACTTTTGTGTGTGTGCGTATAATTTTTTTGTGCTAGCACAACACTCAGGGAGAGGTGACTTACCTAAAGAAGTAGTCCTCCATTAGAGAAGCAGGGTGGGAGGTGCTGATTTCCTCTCTCCAATGACTAGCAATGGGACACAAGGAAATGGAATGAAGCTGCGTCAGTGGAGGTTCAGGTTGGACTTTAGGAAAAGATTCTTTATTTAAAAGTGTGGTTGGTCACTGAAACAGGCTTCAGGGAAGTGCTCATATCACCAAACCTGCCAGAGCTCAAGGAGCATCTGAATGATGCTCTTAGCCATATATTTTAATTTTAGGTAGACCTGTGAGGAGCAGGAAGTTGGATTCAATGGTCTTTATGGATCCCTTCCAACTTAAGGTATTCTGTGATTCTACAGTTCTATGATCCTAAGTGGTAAAAAACCTCTGCAACTGAACAGTAATGCCTTTCCTTCCTCACCTTATTCTTATTTCTCCTTAATGCACAAAGAAAAAAAAAAGAATGCATCATAGTTTTAATAGTAATATATATCAAATTATAGCATACATCTAACATATCTTATATAGACGCATTGATTAGTGCATATAATATAAACATCTAATATCTGATACTTAGTTCATATATATTTACTATATATTTACTGTTATGCCAATGTATTAATCTACTAATATATCTGTAGTATAGAAGCATATGTACTTCTACTCTATCAAAGCTATTGCAGCAGAGAGATAGCAAACAAATTACGAGTACTGAAAACAAACTGTAAAAAATAGTGCTGAAAAAAGTGTTATGTAGATTGTAATATCAGCTGCATTACCAGACATGTGCAAACTCTCTCTGGTGACTATTTGGATCAGGAAGATAGATTCTTTAGTCCTGTTTTTATCTTTGTTACTCCTTTGCATAATTAGAAATTGTTCAGGAAACTGCATTAAGTGTTCAGCAAAGATTATTAAAAAGCCAGCTCCACTTCTGCAGTGACAGACCAGATGCTCTTAAGATGCAGGGTAAAAAACCTATTCTTTGTGTAGCTGAACTCTTAGCATTGTGTTGACACCGCAATGTGGGCATTTTCTTCCCTTTCTTCTGAATGCAATTCTTGATGATTGGCCTGGTTATGCTTTCAATAGAAAAATACACTGATGACCAAAGTTAGCTGATATAGCTGATATAAAATGCAAAAAGATCATTTTGTTACTAAACCCATGTGGGTTATCTTTTAACTCCCTCCTAGCCCTGCTTCTTGAGGTTGAAAATTGTGCTGGTACTATGACAGATTAATCTGCGTTTCAGTGCATTCAAATTCAGTCTCTTAATCAATATTTTTGTATGATAAAAGAACTTCAGACATTTTGTCTACGCTTGTCTCTTACCCATGTAAGTGTGTATTAATAGAGGAGACTTTTAGAAGTTATTGGCATGCAGCATCATTTGAGATGTCAAAATCAGCTGAATTAAACAGCAATCAATGTAAAAGAATTGATGGTGGTTTTCAAATAAAGTTGCAGTACACAGAAAAAGAGTAATTTTTTAAATTAGAAAAGTGAAGAGGACATGGAGGCATGCTGAGATGAGCTCAGAAGGGAGATTACAGAACCTAGTAGCAAAATGCTAATGTAACTGCTTGCTTAGCAAGTAAGAGCCATAGAGAGAAATGAATCAAATTGTATAGAGCATGAAGAAATCCTGCAAACCAGAAACATCTGAGAGGCACTTTGACAAATTATCAGGCCTGAATTTCTGCATGAAAAATTAAACGAATCCTCAATTACCTCAGCTTATGATTTCCAATCAGAAACTTTTGGAATTTTTTAAGCAGCAAGTCTTTTTATGTACTTGACTTGATAGTAACAATAGATGCAAGGCAATGATTTAAATGCAGGTGTGCCATGCTAAGGCAACATTTCTTCATGACTTGCTGTTGTTTCTTAGCAAATTGTTCAAAAATTGTGTGGGGGGACATTGGTATTATTATTATTTAAACATGCTTAAAAAGGTGAAGTTTAGATTTGATATAAGGAGGAAGTTCTTTACCGTAAAGATGGTGAGGCACTGGAATGGGTTGTCCAGTGAAGTTGTGAGTGCTCCATCCCCGGCAGTGTTCAGTGTCAGGTTGGACAGAGCGTTGGGTGACGTGGCTTAGTGTGCGGTGTCCCTGCCCATGGCAGGGTGTTGGAACTAGGTGATCTTAAGATCCTTTCCAACCCTAACTATTCTATGATCCTACAATTCTATGATAGCTTGTGTATTTGAATGCTGCAAAGTGCCAGCTTTTTACTGTCAGCACTCTTCATGTACTCTTTACTTCCCTCTTCTCCCCTTCCGGCTTTTTCATTTTGAATCTATATAGCAGGATTTCTTGAGAAAATTTTTCTGTTGTGAAGACTACAACCTGGAGATTATTACTCCCATTTAAAAAACACCGCTTTGTATAGCTTTTCTTTCACAGAGTTCAGTCATTTTATGCTGTGTTACACTTTTCTGCTCTTATGCCCTTATTTTCACAAAAGGGAAAATCAGAAAGATAAGTAGGATCCTGGAACATAAAAGTACGTGCAACATGAAAACAAAAACAAGCTCTTCAATAGCCATAGGTAAAAAGAGCATTTTAGGCCTAACACATAATAATAATGTCCCTTCAAGACAAGGGGTTTATATCTAAATCAAAGAAAATGGAAAAAAACTTACTGTCTGATAACAGGAAACATCATGAAAAGAGACATTTTGATAAGTGACTTTATCATCCATTTTTTGAAGAGGATAGATAAAGGGTTTGTTTGTGATATCAGAAAAAGGTAGGAAGATAGGACAGAAATAGGGATGAAAGACTAATTTTAAAACATCCTTAGTTTATAAACAAAATTGTTATTCTTTAGTAATATATTGACTAGTTATTATGTATGGAACATAGCACATAAGTACTGTCGTAGGTATTGCTGACTTCAACCTCTTTTTATACATTATTTAGCCAAGAACATTTTCATTTACAAAAGCTGCATTGAATCTCATGACACGAGTTTACATGAAAGGTGTGTTGAGATGGTCATTTAAGATGCTTTTCCCCTAGGTAGAAAACTTCATAGATAAGAAAACACTTAGGCTATCTGCAATGTATTCCTGCCAGTTTACAAATTAAATGCATGTACCTTGCCATAATTTCTTTCATGAATTTATATTTCCTTTAAAATGAGCTAGGGAAAAAAAGAGAATGAGGTAGGATAACTTGGCATTTGAAAGAGGGAGTGACAATGAGAAAGTAATTTCAATATTATGCCATTCCTGCTAGGCTGGATTTAAAAAAAATAATCACAACTGCAGGCTTTCTTCCCCTTTTTTATCCACTTCTGAGAGTGTCCTGTGCAGTATCCTTCCCAGTAATATGCATTTTTATTTGCTTAATTTACATCTTTTCTAGTGGACAATGCTCTACAGTTAACAACAAGGGATTTGGTGAAGAAAAAAAGACATATAGACATTAAAAGCTTCCATATAGGAAACAACAGGATTAGCCTGATTTTTCAAAAAGGATACTTTGCAAAAATCCGAAGCCTAGCTGAGGAGTGCCTATTTGTGATCTTTTACGTCCTGTTTACCAGATATTGTCTGCTTTTCAGTAATATATGGCTCCTATAGCAACTGTAGCAAAATATGGTGCACATAGCATAATAATGAAAAAAAAAATAAAAGGAAAAATCCAGTATATTTTAGGAAAAAAAACCATGATATACCCAAAGCACCTTTCATATGTCTAGCACTTACAAGTATGTGTGACAGCAAGTTTATGAAATATTTCAATGAATGCACAGTTCAGCTGATTAAATTTTGACAAAATATAAGACAGCAAAATTTTTTAATGATCCAATAAGCTCACACTCATGAAAATTTGCACTGAGTTCAGCTGAAGTCAAAATCTGCCCCAAATAAGCTTTTGTTCTCCACTTATTCAGAAAAACCTAAGATAAACAGGCCATGTAAGGAGCATTCATATAAAAAAAGCAGAACATTTTAAACAGCACTCAAAGTAGATTTTTTATTGGGTTTGTAGCTGTGTGGCAGCAATATAATTACAGCTCAAGTAACTTTATCTGCAAAAGAGCACAGAATGTTTGAGTGTCTGATATAATTAAGACAGTATGTGTCTTCAAACAAGGATGCGTTCAGTACCTGCCAATGAAATAATAATGTAACACACACTGAAATAGTCACTGAAACAGTTTCCAAAGGTTCCTGCAATGTGGAAAACACCCATAATTTATAATATAAGAGAGACTTTAATCTTGTGGCCGTTATTTGAATACTAGACCACAGAGACTGAGTCTAAGGTAATTCACCAAAACTTGCAATGAAAAGTTTTAGCTGTGGTCAAAACCTTGGAAGGCAATTATGATAAATAAGTAAGATTTTAGCAAAGATGTATTCAAGTGATGTAGCTGAGCTTTAAAACCCACATTATGGTGAATTTTAAAAGTTCTTCAGTACCAGCCTGACCAAATCCAACATTTGCAGGGAGGATGGTTAAGGCAATTAGGTCAGATGAATACTGTGCGATAGGGTGACAGATTAATTGGTTGTTAGGAAGTCAAAAAAAGATTCCCAGACATTAGCCTAATGCTCAGCAGTTCATGCAAGATGGTTTGTAGGCTGACATTGTGGGGAATGAAGAGTACTGTGTGCCATAGCTTTGTTCTCCAAGGAAAAGACACTGCAATTCCATCTGACTTTTAAGTATATATGTGTGCCATAGTGGGGAACTGTCCTGTTCTGGGTGCATATCTGCAAAAGATTCACATTGCTTCTCAGTAATCTCAAAGAAGAAAGAAGAATGCTTATTTGATTTAGCTGGGGCATGATATGTTTCCTACCCCTGGAGCAGGATAGCAAATTAGATTGGCTCTGACAAGGTGAAGCAGACTCCTTGTGGCTTTGCGGTGAACAATAAGATTTCAAAAATTGACGTATATTATAAAAGAGCATTTTGGTTCAGGTAAATATTCACAGTACACAGATGAACCAAAAACCAGCTTTGCATGCACAATTGTATGCAAATATTGATAACATCATGCTTGAATATCCAATCTTATCCAAACATTGGTTCTGAGAATGTGCAAAAGGCAGTGTGTACACAATCCCAGGATAGAATTTTAAGACACTGAAAATTTGACCCTTACTGTATTTGCATTCAGTGTCTATTATTCAATCCTCAGAGCAGAATTTTGTAAGTATTTATTAAAGGACGAAATGTTCTTCATCTGAAGCTTAGTGCTAGCATTACACACTGAAAGAACATCTGATGGTGAGCTAGATTTCACCTCTTCCCCCTACTTAAATGTTTTGTTAGGGAAATGTTTCTTCTCAACTGTTTTTAAAAAGGAAATATTAACACCTTATGAGACAAGAGATCCATAATCACCTTGTGTACAGGTGTAAATTTCATGCCTACTTTATGTGTGCATGCTGTATAAAATCCACAGACAGGATGTGGAATTTGCCAATGTGTATTGTTCAATTTGTGATTTTATCTGTGCAAAAATAAGGAACAAAGGACAAACAGTATTACACACTGCCCGTCTCCCCTTTTTATCTACCTGAGGAAAGGTGATATTGTTAAGTATCAGTTCTGTGCCTGCTTTTCCTACACCTGTAGCCACATCACGGACAATAGATGAGGCTTGTGTTTTACTCTTCTCAGCCTACTAAAATACTAGAGGTTTTTCCTGGTCTAATAGGATAGAAGTTAGTAATAGTCCTTGGCAATCAGTCGAGGAACTGATTTCCTGTTGTGAGAATCTTTTAGAGAACATTCCCTATCTGATGTTACTAGGATAGCATAACTATATATATATATAGAATAGAGCAGATATGGGTAGTCTAGGTTTAGATGACCCACCAAACTTTCTCTTAGAATGTTCCAAACGAAATGGAGCAGCCTATTATTAATTTGATATTAACTTTTCTTGGCCTTCATAGTTTACTGTCCTTGTAAATATCTCTTCTGAGCAAGGTACTTTCAAAAATTACTATGCAGAATAAAAGACCAACAGTTTGTAACACTTTTAAGAATGTCTAGATGTTGCTTGAGTAAACACTTCAATTGTTTTAAAATATGCATTTGTAATGAGAACAAAAAAAGTTAGCCTTGAGCTAGCAGGTGATTGTTACACATTCACTGCCAGTTTTAATGACTGTTAAAAGTTGCATCAGAACAGAATGTTGATAAAAAAATTGCTGCTTTCTAGGCTGACTTTGCCTGCTAGGTTTGACTATACTACTGGTACAAATTAAACACTAAACCAGCTTTTTTTCCTATACTTACTGTCTATGACTGGCTTTGTGCTATGATGCTTGAAAGAGGAAATTACCTGAGAGGAACAGGGTGGTTTTTAAGAGGTCAGTCTCTTTAGGGTGTGCAGATGATGCTGGTAAAGCACTGTTATCACTGTAGCACATCTGAAACATGACTTAGAGCATGCCTTCACTTTGGAAACCAGGCAGGCAGGGAATCAGAGGAGCGGAAAAGCATCTCAGAAACATCACCTCTTCACTACTCTGGGATTTGCATTGAAAAGAGCCTGATACTCTGTTTACTGTAAGAAAAATCATCTGCAATCTATCAAATTCCATCTGCAGAACTCAATAATGTGATTCCCTTGGACACTCAGTCTTGCTTCAGAATGAAGGCTCTACTCTTTTCTCCCTGATGCTCCCACTAAAGGTGTAAATCATGTAGACAGTAGCACTGTCTAGCTGTGTCAGGATCCTTGAAAAGGAAGGCAGGGAACAGGGAAATCTGCTGAGGGTTAGGGGAAGTCAATCAGTATCCTAGCTGTGTACTGGCAAAAGGCAAAAAAAAATTAGGCTTCTCATCAATTTTACCAGCACTGCCATTGTTGTAAGACAGGCATATCATCCTTTTAATATGCTTTTAGAAGGATGCTATTTTTATATACGGGTATAGCAATTTAGGGTAGGGTGAATAAGCAGGCCTGATGATGTTAATAGCAGAATATTTTGTGAGATTATGCTATTCTAGATACCCCATGACTTTTCCTGTGCATCTGACAGTCTGTTTACCTGTCATAAGGAGAAGTTTCTCTTGTTTGACTGGAAGTGCTGCTGAGTTAGTTTTGTAATCTGGTATCTGGACATTTTTTCCCCTTTTCAAGAAACTTGTTAAAGCTGAAGGCCTCTGAGGTACTTCTAATCTGTACCAATAACAGAAACTATTTCTAAAGACTTGATCCCATTGACTTGTGAGAAAATCCTGGCTCAATGTCTGTGTTGTATACAATTACTTTGTTCAGTATATGAATACTTCTGAAACAGGAACACTTTAAATGATTTAAATATTCTAATAACTGCTTTTCACATGTACAAGATTTGCATTAGGAAGATTGTGTGATTGTTTAAAAATCCACTGTATACATTAAAAAATTAAAACATCATACTTTTTCTTATGACTTAGAATTCTTACTTAAGAAGTAAGAATTCTAAGAATTTCTGAGAATTTTCAGATTGCTTTTAGAACTGTAGGGGTTGTAAACTTTGGATTCTCTCTCCTTAGCTAGTATAAGTGGTTGAGGAATTATTTAATGTCCTCAGTGTACTCAGTGTTGTACAAAACTGTATAAAATGTTTCCCTGACGAAGGAATATCAATGAAGTCTTTGAGTGTGGTGGATACTGTCTGGTGTGAATTTTGGTCCTAAAACCAGCTTGCCTGTACTGAGAAGGGTTGGATGTGTGTAATGAGTCAACATATGGAAGGCTTTTGCTCTTTGCCACATGCTGCACTGCAGCTTCAGTTTTCCTGCACTACCCCAGAAATCATAGCTACCTAAAATTTGTTCTAAATTGTACTGTATGGAACTGAACTGTCTTACAGGTGAATAAGCTTGCACAGCTCTTTCTCTGAGCCATAATGATCAGTCACAGCTGTAGATCTGGGCCCCTGAACACTGTCACGCAATTAGATGGCCACAGTAAATCACCTGGGGGTCATGATGTATCATTACTTACAGTTGCTATTTGTTTATTCTAACGATATAATGATTATTTGTATTCAAAGAATGACATAGCATAAAAGCCTGCAAAATAGAAGTATTCATCAGGCATATTCAAGGGGGTTGTCATATGGAAAATCTTACAAATTTAATAAAGTCCTCTTGGCTTTTTCCAGTGCTTCACTGGTATTGCAGTTTCTGCTTTGTTGCAGAGTAGAGCAGAGATTTTTATGTGACTGGTAGACCATAAATGACTTGAACTTGCTCTGTCTCCCTGGCTTTTATTTTGCACCATTTAGCTGTGACAAAACAGTAGTTTTGTGAACTGCACAAACAGGTCACTCACCACTGAGGACTGAGATATGCATTAGCCCATCATTAAGAAACCTTTTCATTAATGCTCACACAGTTCTCAGCACCTCACCATCTGGGGATTTGCTTTCTGTACCATTTTCAAGCAGCCTTCGCACTTCAGCCGTCTCTAGCATATGGGCAAAGAGTGAAATACCATTTTCTTCTTTTTTCTTTTTTTTTTTTTTTTTTTTTTTGGTAGAGAAAGGTTGTCATAATTTTCTTTATCACTTCATTATAGAGAAATCAGAGATGTAGTCCAAAACTGGCTAAATAATTGAAATTCAGATGCACTGGTGAGATATATTTAAAGCATAGGCATTGAAGCAGACGTGCTCAATGGACAAATGCTTACTCTCACTTAATCTGAGTGACATGCTGTTCTGGTCAGCAGTAGCAGTCATTTTTCTCCTTCTTAGTAGCTGGGGCAGTGCTGTGGTTTTGACTTTCAGCCTGGGAACAGCGCCAATAACACTGATGTTTTTAGTTGCTGCTCAGTAATGTTTAGTCTCACCAAGGACTTTCTGAGTCTCATGTTCTGCCAGGGAGGAGGGGAAGCTAGGAGGAAGCAGATACAGGACACCTGACCCAAACTAACCAAAGAGGTATTTCATACCACAGCACATCATGCCCACTATATAAACTGGGAGCAGTTACCTGGAAGGGTTAGATCACTGCTCAGTCAGGCTGGGTATCGGTCAGAGGATGGTGAGCGATTGTATTCTCTTCCCTTGTTATTTCCCTTATCATTATTATTACTGGTGGTAGCAGTAGTGGTTTGTGTTATACCTTAGTTACTGGCCTGTTCTTATCTCAACCTATGGGAGTTACATTCTTTTGATTCTCCTCCCCATCCCTCCAGGAGCAAGGGGGGAGAAAGGGGGAGGAGTGAGATAGCGGCTGCATGGTTCTGAGTTACAACTGGGCTTAAACCACAACACATACCATCAATATAGTATAGTTAAACAAATTATGCACTTTGATAAAGTGACTTGTCTATGGAGTGAATCTGATACTTTGCATAAAGTTGCACACATGTTGTTTTCTTGAAAATATAATGTTTTTTCTTGTAAAGTTTTAAGATCTTTCATGATGTCTGTGATTCAATAGGCTAGATCTCCTAAGTGACATCAGACTGACATCATTTGAGGACTTAGAAAGGAACAACTGAGAACTTGTCAAGTTGTTCTTAATCAAGCAACGATTTCCTCCAAGTTATGAGAAGTCACAGGCTCCTGTATCCTTTTCACTCCTTCTTAGCTCTGGTAATTTCATTCTTCCCCTCTTAGTATCTTATCCCCTTTCATTCTGAGTAATAAAAAGATGAATGTGTAATGGAGGAACATGTAATGAACGGATAGGAGGCAGACACCACTTTGCTTTTCAAACCTGTAGTAAAATACTTTCTGCATGCAAGATCTATGTGGGATTTCAGGAGACTGACACGATCTGAGCAAGGAAATGAATGTCAAAGGTTTTGAGAAAAGAACTGAGACTGGGGAGGAACTAAGAGCATGTATAAGAGAGGGTAGGAGATGAGCGTAAAAAGTACAAGCAAGAATCTGATGTACAGAAGAAAAAGACATGAAAGAATTGCAAGAAAATGGGAATAAATTAAGAGCAAAAAATATTGAAAAAATAAGCCTTTCTATTATGTCAAAGATTTCATTAGGCCTTCAGATATTGTGTTTATGCTTCAAGAGAAAAAAAAAACAACCAAAAAAGTGCACTTCTGTGAAAGTAGCTAGTGTTCATTCATACCTTTCCTCCCCAGCATTTTGTGGTATTTCTGTGGTTTCACTGGATCTCCACTTCTGTTAGTGAAAGGATGGCTAGCTAAAAATAAACCTGGTTTGAAAATTTATGTCTGAAACAGAGGTTCTCTAATACAGATTTCCTAAGGGAAGGTTAGGGGTTGCTACGCTTTAAAATGCACTTGATTTATCAGACAGCAGAGAAGCTTTAATTGTTCAGAAGTTGAGAAAAACAATGGTAGCCATTTTTGTATTTCTGCTTATTGACTTTAAGTTTTATTTTTTTTCTTTTTCTCATAGACATAGTGTTCATGGTACTGGAAAACAAAATAAGCAGCTCTTGTGGTTATTAAATGCCTTGGCATCCTCTCAGTTTTTTTAATCATTCACAACAGTTTTCTAAAGCCTGAATACTCTTCCACGGTGAACATTTTCCCTTAATTATTTTTTTCTTGAAGTGCTGAATTTGAAACACTGATATGCCTGCTTTTAATATCATGCATTGCTATTTCAAAATGTGGTTTTGAGAGTATCCTGATCATGGAATATGGAATATTTTATAGGTTGTAAAAGTGGGGATTCCAGGAAATGTAACCCTCTTAATAAAGTTAGGTAATGCAGACTTGCTTTTGAAAACCTTTGCCTTTAAAAGTACTCTAAAGGCCCTTTGCATGAACCCCTAAGAAAGAGACAAGGGGGTGACAAGCAAGGCAGTCATGGGCACCAGGCAGAGCTGTGGTTTTCTGTTGTGTCAGGCCAGATTTCTGTGCATGGCTTGAGATGGGGCTTTCACATAACCCATCATTCAAAGCAGGGATGTAGCAATGTTTTAACAAGATGTCCAGGGATATCCACAACTGCCTTAACTATTAAAAATGAACTGCATTTGGAAAATGAGTTCTTAGGGGAGTAAGTTAATTTTTATAAAGCATATGTTTGAAACTGAAAAAAGGTTTAAATGCTGAGTTTAAGTGTTATTTGGAAAATGAAGAAGTAAAAAAGCCACTCCCAACATCAGAACACACAAGGTAGCCTTAAACTCAGTCTTCTAATAATTGCAATCTGTTATGCCCCCTGTGTAACAGATGTAATTATGTTAACAGCTTTTCTACTCAGGCACCATATATTTCCATTATGAAGCCAGGCTCATTTAATTAGCATCATGTAGTAAATTAGCACTTGTACTGCTGGGTACAAGGGGATCTCCATTTTCTCACCATCTACTTAATCCTCAGTCAATGTTGAGATTACTGCTCACTCAATTTACATATAAAAAAAAATAATTGCTGACATCTCTTAGATATTGTAATTCAGCTTATGGATCTGGAAAAAAATGTCCACTGTGAATATATAGCAGTTAGGTTTACTAGTTTCCCATTGTGGTGTCTAGCTGATGTAGATTGATCATCTGTAGTGAAATTGAGGGGTGTTGGCATCTTTTAGGGAGGGTGGTTTTTTTTTATTAGAAACATCAACAGATAATTTATAAAGTTTTTAAAAAAAAGTTTACAGAGTAGCACATATAATCTGAATAAAATGAAAAAAACTAAGTATTTTTAAAGAGCAGTTTCAGATGTTCAGAGCACTTAACTGAGAAGATGCTTTTGGATGACGGCATTTCTGATATGAACAATATTAATTTGCATTTTTTCGTATCTCCTCTGCTTACTGCTAAGTGCTGTTATGGTAGACAAATAGCTCTTTCTGTTAATAAGGCCATTCTAGCTCAGTTCCAACACATTAAAAAGAAGTTTTCATAGGAAAGTATCTTGAATTTGATTTCAGTGCTTTTCTTTAAAGCATTTCAGTAATCTCCACAGTACGGATTGATGCTTAAATATTGCAACAGGTGCCTGAGGTGAAAGTATTTCCCCAGTGGCACTGCTGTCTCTGTGGAGATTATGCTGGCAATTGTTCTCATGCGCTACAGCCTATCAGAAACCTAGGCTAGACTTCTTCAGGGGAATAAACTGCAAATATTTGCAATATCCTCCTTGCACTTGCTGGAAGATTACCCATCTCACTGAAGCCAATACAAGTTGTGTCATTCACTATAGAGGGATTTGCTTATGGATCTGTGTAATTGAAAATGATTGCACCGAAGTAATTTGAACACATTCTTTTAGCAATTGCAGTACTCACTTGATTAGTAATTAAGAAATGAATGAATGAATGAATGAATGAATGAATGAGTAAATAAGGGGTGTATTCATTTCAGTTGCTTGAAGATCAAACATATGCAGAAGCAAAAAAAAAAAAAGAGCAGTTTTCACTATGTTTGGAGTTCTCGGTTGAGTTCTCAGTTCTACATATATTTTTTTGTGTAAAATTCTGGTACAATGGAGGTGAACTGCAGTCAAAAGACTCTTACATTAATTGAAAAAGACAATAGAGTGTGAAAGAGATTTTGCTGCCTACAGTATTTGAGTAACTCAACTATGAGCCTATATGAAGTTATGTATAAAAAAAATCAATATTACAAACCCATTCTTCTAACGTCTTAGAGTTACCCATGGTTCTGTAATACAGGTTAATGATGCCTACAAAAAGTGGTTTTCAGAAAACTTAAGCATTAAGCTCGCTGCTGTCACGCTCATAGCTACACCGAAACAAGCAGAGCTACTTAGGAACACGTAATGGGACAGAGATTTACATTTGTATTAAGGCTTGCTTTTCAGCTAAGTAGCAATATAATAAGATGCCAATGAAGGTTTTGAAGCAGCTGGGATATTTTCAAATGTTATGTATTAAATGCATTAATGTTTTACATATGTAACAGAAATATTAACTCGGGTAAGCTATAGAATCACAATACTGCTAATTAAAGTTTAAATTAAATGTACAAAATTTATTACTTGCAGCACATTGTACAAATGTTTTGTTCCTCAGAATAATTTTGATTTTGAAATTTTTCAGGCAAAACTGGTTTCTTATATATAGGATGTCAGAATAGACGCTTTCAAGAAACACCAGACAAGCTGTTTGAAAGATACAGAAAGTGGAAGAATTCTAAAATTATTTCATATAGAAGTACCATGTTTTAACATTGTTCTGGCAAACTTCTCTTTGAGGTTTGGAAAGGATTATGAAATAGTTTAAACCCTGAGGGTGGTTTGCATGTTCTCAGTTTCAGAAATTAGAATCTAAAGATCCTTCTGTGGGCTTGCAAAGTCCATTGCCAGAAAGACCAAGAGGATGTTTCTTTTCTTACAGCTGCTAGAACCAGGAAAGCATGCCATTTTGTAGATTTCATATGTTTCATATGGTTGTTTCTCTGCTGAAAAAAAAAAGGTTGCTGAAGCGTGGGTAGCTCTGATTTTGTTGTATTCTGGGGGGAGAATGTGCATTGCAATGATCAATAAGCTGCTTAGAGGGGATAAGTTTAATTATATGCTGGCAAGGGTTCAGAAACATTACTTGGGCATGATCTGTCAGTTTGAAGAAACAATTAGCTTAATGCAACTAGATGGATATAGATTCTGTTTAGCACCACAAAACGATTTTTTTTTTGAGGGTGTTATCCAGTAGGATATAGAACAATAGAGTAGCATAATCCAAAGACCTACTCAAGAAAAGGACTACTCCACCAATTTACAGAAATCAATCTTTATGTTAACATCTTACTGCTATAACCATTAGCTTGCAATTTTTAAAAATGTGTGGTTAAAGTATGATTTCCATTTTGCATAGCTGGAATATATATTAAAGCAATCTTTTACTGACAGGTAAAAAATGAATACTCTATTTTTCATAACAGGATCATAGAATGGTTTGGGTTAGAAGTGACCTTAAAGATCATCTTCTTCCATCCCTTTCCCCCCCGTTACAGGCAGGGACACCTCCCACTACAGCAAGTTGCAAAGTCCCTTCCAACCTGGTCTTAAACACTTCCAGGGATTGGGCAGCCACAACTTCTCTGGGCAATCTGTTCCAACATCTCATCAACCTCATAGTAAAGAACTTCTTCCTAATGTTTAAACTAAACCTCCCCTCTTTCAGTTTAAAACCATTTCCCCTCATCCTATCACTACATGCCCCTTTAAAAAGTCTTTCTTCAGCTTTCTTGCAGACCCTCTTCAGGCACTGGCAGCTGCTCTAAGGTCTCCCCAGAGCCTTCTCTTCTCCATCCTGAACCACCCCAGGTCTTCCTAGGAGATGTGCTCCAGCCCTCTAATCATCTTCCTGGTCTCCTCTGGACTTACTCAAGCAAATCCATGTCCCTCTTGTGCTGGAGGTCCCAGAGCTGAATGCAAGACTGCAGGTAACACAGCAAGGAGGATATTTTTTTGTTTGTTTGATGGTGGTGTTTTTCTTTACTTCTGTTGTTCTTCCCCTTCCCGTCTCACCTAAACCTTGTCACTGTCCTTTGCTTACATAGTTGGGTTTTTTTTTCGGTAGTTGTATTCGTGCAATACCACCAAAGTATGTTACATATATAAGAGTTTTTTCTGAGTTTCAAAGCTGAGGTTAGAGTTAAATTTGCCTTCAATTTTGTATGTATGAAAAGTTGTGATTGCTGTACATTACATCACTGAAAACTATCATAGTCTGGATTGATTCCTGTGGTACTTCTAGGACAGTAATATTAAGCAAAAGCTGTCATTGGCCTGCAGTCAAAAGGAAATAACTGCAGATAGACAAAAGAAAAAGGTTGATATCTGAATTAGTTTATAGAAACCACAGCCTCTTAACTTCAAACACAAATATAAGTTAAAATTAAAAACTATTTTAAAGTTAATTTTAAATACCATATTCTCTAAAATTTAAGTGCTAGTAGTTAGAAATAAAACTCCAATTCACATTTTAACACAGAAAATCTGGATCCAAGGTTTCTATAGAGAACTCTAGTAATTTACACACTTCTCATGAAACAGCTGTCAGAGGAATAAAAATGAACTTAAAGCTAGCAATAGCTGTTAGTTAATTACTTTTAATAGAGAAAAAAGAAACCAAACTTTCCACATTTGTTAATCTAAGTTGAATGTATCTTCTTATATATTTTTTAACTTCCAAATACTGAAGATCTTAAATTCTAAGAGATGCAGAAAATTAGCTAATAGGAAGTAGGTAAGACATGCAGAAAAATACAAGCTGGAGGTTAAATTAGACTATTGGAAAGAATAAAAAAATCCACCCTATCAAAACCATAACTTTTCAGCTTATGTAGGGAAATAAAATCTGATCAAAGAAATCACTCAAATACTGTTTTTTGGCAGCTTTGTTGAGTCTGGGAGCATCAACGTAGTAATCTTCTGTTGTTGAAGTGAACAGAGAAGACATCCATAAGTTGTGTGGTCATGTTGAGATTAAGAAATTTTTAAAGAATAAGTTGTTTGATGGAGAATTAGCCACCAGTAGGTTTTTAAATTTCAGCTATATCTTTGGCAAGGCAGCCTACCTGCATGCTGACCTAGAAGTGTTTGATGGATGTTAGATGGATGCTTGATATTGTACGTAAAGTATTTGCTCAACAGGATTTAGTAAAGTTTCTCCTACCTAGACTTTATTACCTTATAGGTAACCTAAATGTTACTAGTCTGATTTGTTATGATTTACACCTAAAAAATTAAGAAACAGCTATTCTCTGATTTGAAAATATCTGAGGAAAATATTCAAGATCTTTAAAATCCAAGAAGCCAGTGCTAAGACAGTTTGACAAAATTATTTTTTTAAATGACCAAGCATAATTTCAAATCTGAAACACACTGGTAGTGCAGTACATAATTAATCAACTTTCATATATCTTGTACATTAAACCCAGTTAATGCACATTCTGTTAGTTTGTTACTACTAATCATAACTTTTACTTAATTACATGCACTAATTATGTGATTTCATGTACAGTACTAACTTTAATTAAATAATTAGGATATATAATTAAAATTTATATCTGAAGATGTTCATAAAATTCTGTTCCCAGCATTTAAGCTCCTTAAAAGGTAATCCATTACAGATATAAATATGAATATTTTTTTAAAAAATAAATAATATTTTTAACATATATGCCACTAAACAGTAATCTTTTTCATTTCCATGGAATTGCTTCCAGGTGTAAAGGAAAATGCTTACAGTAATTGTATACTGGATTGATATTTATTGGATTTTCCAGTAATGCTTGACCAGCTTCTATAATTTTTACATTTCATAACTGTAGTGACTTCATTTTGAGTAATTCCTTATTTATTTTTGTTACTGATTTATGAGAGGAAGCATGTCTGAGATATCTGCAAATATTCATGTACAATATTTTGTTCCTAAGCAGACACCTGTACAAAGTTTAATGTTCATAATCTAATACTTGTTTTATACTTATGGGATACTTACAGTAAAAAATTATCTTGTGGACAAGAAAGGAAAACAGCAAAACAACTCAGAATTCTGTTTTTTTGGTTTTTTGTTTGGTTTTTTTTTGTTTGTTTGTTTGTTTTTTTTTTTGTTGTTGTTTTTGTTTTGGGTTTTTTTTGTCAGAAAATAAGGCACTTCACTTAAGAACAGGAGGTCATATAAAGTCACACTGGTTCATCCCATAAAATTCATTTGTGTTCTCATAGTTCCAAAAAGATATACGGACAAGGAAGGAGAATCCATTTTAGAGAGTTGTCAAGAGTTTTTTTTTTTTTCAGCAAGGAAGGAAAATCCATGGTAACAGATGACCTTAAGCCTATTTATCAAAACTTTAAAGATATGTAAGAAAATGGAGGCACTGAAGAAAGGTTAAACAAAGAACTGCAAAAACATCCAAAGCTCTGCTAACTATTGGCTCCACAAAACTTCATTAAAATAGCTCTCAGTTAGCAAATACATAATTTCTCACATGCATTGAGAGTTTTAAAAAATGGTCACAAAAATAAAAGTAATAATACTACAAACTTTGCAATGCTGGATCAGAACACTAAAAATTATGAAGGGTAATGAGTCTACAGTCATGAGAGAGATACTATTGCAAGAAAGTGTAGATCATAATGAATTTTTTCTTCCTTAATCTCTAGTTAATATTCTGTTCAACAAAGAAGTGCAGATTACACACCCTTACAGTGAGGGGGAGTTCCTAGGGAATACAGGCTGACTTGTTGAGGTCACTGTCTGCTTTCTGCTGCTGTAAAAGTACTTTGTAGGTAAAGTAGGGTATAATGCAGGCATTAGTTTTGACAGAAAAGCAAAAATAGAGAAGTAGCTGCATAGCTGAAATTAAGTCTACACATTCAGCAAAACAATTGGCTAGGCATTTTGGTATGTCCAAAAAACTACCCTCCTTCCTAATATTTACTTTCTGTGTTAAGACATCTGGAAGAATTATGTAATGTGGATGCTACAGATGAATAATGGAACTTTGTAAGGGTAGCTGTATCTGAGGGAAGGCAACAGTAAGTCTCCTAGAAAAAGTGTATTCCTTATGATATGATATACCACAAGACAGCATGCTGAGTAGCTCTGTTAAATGCTAGTGCTTTTAAGAGCAGCGGCTGAAAAGGGAATTCAGCTTATTAAAGAAATGTCACCCTTTTAGTGGGAAAAAAAAAGTGGAGGAGGGAACAATGATAAGTAAGGTATTTTTTTGTTTGTTTTGTTTGGTTTTTGGTTTGCATGCTTGGATGTTGGTTCCTGATTGGTTTCTCAGGAAGCCTGCTTTCTCAAGGAGATGATGCTGGAGATTTGGGCAGCATGATCAGACAACTACTCAAACCCATAGTTTTAATTCCAGGAGCTGCATAGCCTTTCTCCCTTTCTGCTTCTAGTTTACACGTATCTAAATTCTGTTAAATATGTGCAGAAGAGGGTTTCACTGGAATGTTTCTGGTCAGTCTTAATTCCTTTACCTATAGCTATATAAGGAAAGTTTCTTCCACCTATGCTCATGAGGGTTTTCTTTGTTTTACTGGATACCCTATGGCTTCCTTTCTCCTAAAACAAGATTTTGTGCCAGCAGATTAGCATGCGTCTTCCACACCTTCAGATGAAGTTGTAGGGAAATATCGGTGGTGCATAAAATGCACAGCAGTATTTTCACATTGGTGTTAATTTAATGTTTTAGCTTTTGATCCCATATGGTAAACTTTTACAACTCCTAATTACTGCAATTTAACACATAAAGAAGAAGTTTAATTTTAAAAAGACTTTCTGAAATAGACCCTTTAACTATATGGGCTAATTATGCTGATGTTGCTCAAGCAAGAATTCTGTATGAGTAAAAATTATTGGCTGGTGTTTGTATATTGTAAAAATGCTATATTTATCCCTGACACTTCACTACTTAACTATGTACATATGCACAAAATCTGACTCCTAAGATCTCATTTATTCCAGCTGTACCTCTAAGAGGCCATAATTTTGTTTCTGACACTAACACTGGCTCTGTGGAAATGATCATGTCACAAAGCTTCAGATGGGAAGCAAATACGTACTCAATTAATACTGAAAATCATTGTTTTTCTTAATGATCTTCTTGATGGAGCGTAAGGCACATTACAAAACCTAACTGTGATGACAAGGTCAAAGGATAAGATTAAAATTATCTTTGTCATTTCACAAAACCATCTAAAAATCACAAGAAATTCAGTAAAGACAAATGGAAAGCAGCATTTTAGAATAGGGAAAAAAGCACATTTTAGAATAGGGAAAAAAATGACTAAGCACAACATAATTTCGTAAAAAAAAAGATATGAGGAACCCTGAAGTCTATCACTGATTTTTAAAACAACACAGAAGTGTTTCTGGACTGTATTAACAACAAAGTCATATGGGAGGTCTGGAGGTGATTATTCTGTTCATGTGACCTTTTGTGAGATTTTGGCTTTCTGTATTCTTTGAAATACCTTTTATGATAAATTGGAGAGCAACAAGAGAGAAGAAAGAAAAAAAGATAAAAAACCAGAAATTTTTTAAAATATGACTTACAAGGAAAGACTGAAAAAATCTAAAGAAAGACATAGCTGTGTTATGATATGTGAATCAATTTTGAAGAAGCACAAGAACAAACAGGCTTAATTTACACATTCTCCAGAAAAGATTAGGGAAACAACTGCCGGGGGTGGTCCTTGTGCGTTTGATCCCAAATCAGTTTCAGTCAACGCAGAAGTTTTTTCTAGTTCTACATTTCTAAGATACAATGATTTTTAATTATTATTTTAAAGTAGATACTTTCACAAGTTATATGAAATACTTAAGACATGCCTTTTTCAGCTTTTCTTATTTAGATAATCTCTAGAATTTGTCCAGACAGACACAGGAACCAGTTCCTCTTCTCTTCTCTTCTCTTCTCTTCTCTTCTCTTCTCTTCTCTTCTCTTCTCTTCTCTTCTCTTCTCTTCTCT
>JARCZZ010044871.1:0-19631 GCA_030323915.1 Brotogeris chrysoptera
TTCTCCAGGCTGAACAGCCCCAACTTTCTCAGCCTGTCTTCATATGGGAGGTGCTCCAGTCCCCTGATCACCCTTGTTGCCTCCTCTGGACTTGTTCCAACAGTTCCATGTCCTTTTTATGTTGAGGACACCAGAACTGTACACAATACCCCAAGTGAGGTCTCATGAGAGCAAAGTTGTGTACTGTGTCTGAAGGGAGCCTATAAAGATGTTGGGGAGGGGCTCTTCATTAGGGACTGTAGTGATATGACAAGCGGAAATGGGTTCAAGCTTAAACAGGGGAAGTTTAGATTGGATATAAGGAGGGAGTTCTTTACTGTAAGGGTGGTGAGGCACTGGAATGGGTTGCCCAAGGAAGTTGTAAATGCTCCATCACTGGCAGTGTTCAAGGCCAGGCTGGACAGAGCCTTGGGTGGCATGGTTTAGTGTGAGGTGTTCCTGCCCATGGCAGTGGGGTTGGAACTAGATGATCTTAAGGTCCTTTCCAAGCCTAATTATTCTATGATTCTATGATTCTGTATGTGGTCATTTTGTGAACTTGTTATTGGAGCTGCCAATTGCACCATTGCTTTGGATTTATTTCAATTTATTTTTCAACCTGATGGGAGATAGGCCCTTCTGTTTTCTTCCTGTAAAAGTCACTACTGTAAATCTCCCTGGATCATCATCAGCTTAAGTGCCTAAGCTACTTTGTAAAAACTATACGTGCAATAGCTGCCATTCCCATGCCTTTGAAAAAGGAATAAGTGCAACTCTGCAAACATGGACCAGGATCTGGTTCCTGTTGTTGCTCAGACAGCTTGGAAAAATAAGTATGGAGTGCAAAAATCAGGACCCAGTTTTATCTTGCTATTTGGATCTTGAAGCAGTGACCAGTGTTAACTATTTACTTCTTACCACCCCATGCGGGAAACGCAGAAAGGCAGACTATCAGCAACTTGATCTGAACGATAATATTTTATTAAAGTTCTGTACTTAGTTGATCTTGAAGCTGTAGCTGAGCAATTATGGCATTTCAAGATTAATTTATTGGCTCTTGGAGTCCAAGATGCTATTCTTTTTGTTTTGGCTACAGGAAAAAATCCTGGGGTATGGCATTTGAGTGAAAAGCCGGGAAACCGGAAGATGCTCTCTTTGCCTTCTGGGCAGAACAGCAATAACATGCCTAAGTTGGTGGGGTTAAGGAGAGGGGGATTTGATGAAATATGGGGCCCAGGATGTTAAACCCCTATTCCTGCACATGAAAATCCCAGTTTGGCTTCAAATCGTACTCGTCTAGAGGACACCTCATGTCTCCTGTTCAGCATACAGCATAGTAGCTCAACAGGAATGGGAATGGCTTAGCAAGTACTTCCATGGTCCCTCCTAGAAGAGGAGCTCCAGAATTAGGTCAAGGCCTGCTCCTGCATAAGCCAGCGATGTATCAACATCATGTTGTAGAACATTTCAGAAGATCCGGTTCTGGAGGGACTGAGCCTTCAGCAATGGCAATAGGTCCAGCCTCATCAAGAGCCAGGTATTAAGTGTCATGCTTATTATAAATAGGTAAATAATTCAACAGGAGTGTGCAATTTAGACACTGGGCAGCTTTAATCTATCAAAGAGAATCAGTGAGCAAGCAAACTGAATTAATTGCATTGCCCAATGTCATCAAGGAAATCAGTAGCATAAGCCAGCAATGGGCACAGACTGCCGCCCAAATCATTATCCCCATTGCCATAAGTCTTAGTGTGTGTAAGGGATAAGAAGGGTTAAACTGGGTTACATTGAAGAAAGGCATAATTATCCCAGGTAAGAATTATCTTGTGAGGAATTGGGAACAAGGCACCACCTGACTCAAGCGGAATGATCTAAATCTGTATGTCCCACGCTGATCCCCATGTGGCTCTCCTGCAAATGATGCACCAGAATTAACTGAGTGTATTTTACAGTAGGTACATTTCACCTCTCAGAGGAATACTATAAATGCTGGTCTCACGGATACCACTCCTGCAGTACCATGAGATAGTGAGAGAGAGAGTTTCAAACCCAAATCAGTGTCAGTGCTGCCTCTAGAAATCTCTCACAACAATTAAGGCAGAATTGTAACACGTTCCCGGGAGTGACCGCATTTCAGGCTTGAAGGGTGAGGGATCCTGGTCTCTCCATCTCTTTTCATGCAGATAAAGTCTGCGCTTTATGACTTTTGGGACCTTGTGGGTAGGAAATTAAAAAGTACCATGGGTCACTGCTGGGCACTGGAATATGACTGCAAGCTGAATTGTTAGCCCAGTCTGAAGGTGTTCTTGGCCAGGAGTTGTTGTCCCTGTTGCAGACATCTCCCAGGGATGGAGCTGGAGGACAGCCTGGACCAAGCACTGTCCCTGACTGCCTATCTGGGGCTGGCCACCCTGAGAAATGGTACAGATGAGGCTACTTGTGTCAGAGAGTGGTCCAGGTTGACTGATTTTAGCAGTGTAGATACAGCCTTTATGGTCTGTTTTCTTGGCCGCTTGATCTAGGAGAGAATTTGGGACCTCAGTGCTCACAATCTGGTCAAACTACCAGTGATGCTGCTCTTTGAAAGATCTCTAAAGGGGCGTCTCCCAGTCTGCTCCCTCCATGGCTGCCTGTACACTGATGCTCACAGAAGCCAAGCAAGCATCACGGAAACTGAGTCTGCATCTCTTGTTCTTTCAGGTCCTGGGCTTGTTCTCCCACAGTTTCAGGATGAAGATGATGCTGTAGCCACACCTGAGCCATCCTGTAGCACAATCCTGTCCTGTGCTTTGGTTTGTCCGCTTTGTCCATGGTGCTATATCACAGCGCTTGTCCTTGCCATTGGCTTGGAGCAAGTCTGCAGGATTTCTGGGTGTCTTTTGGTGTGCAGCAATGACTCAGAGGTATGGACATAGTCATCAGGCATTGTTCACTCCATGCACTTAAACTCCCTTCCCATGCCTCATGGACTATCCTTACCATCTGCAGGGAACAATCCTTGCTCATGGTCTCCCTCCAAAAGTGTAGGGACTGTCAGGCTGGGCTTGGTGGGGTCAGCTGAAATCAAGGTGGTTTGAGCATCGTGACAGCCATCAGCCCTGCAGTGTGATCAGCAACCTTTTTGTACCCTCTCCTGTGCTTGGCTTGAGTTTAGTGTTTCTATATCAGTGGTAGGCCTTTGGGTAACGGGGACAATTGGTGCCCAAACAAATTGGGCTGGTCTGCAGCAAGACCTGGGAATGCTGGTCCTGGGATGATGATTTCACCTTTGACACCTCTGGCAAGTCACTTTATGGTGAAGTTCTTCCTCTGTGTAAAGTGGGTATAATAATCACTTCCTACCTTGCAGGGGTGACATGAGGCTTAATTAATTAATTAATTAACTGTTTCGGAACTAATTAAGTTTCTTATTTCACAATAAGTGGGTTTTTCTTTTCTTTGCCTTTTTTTTTTTGGGTAACAGTCATGCTGCAGAGAAGCTTGAGTGTCACCATGGCCATGAGCTGATGGGTGTTCCCCGGGCCAGGTCAGCTTCAAATCCTTGCCTGGAAGGAGGAGTTAGGATCCTGCCACTTATTGGATTAGCAGGTTAGAATTGCAATGCCATGGCTGCCTTCCTGTACCAGGATTAAAAAGCTCATGGTGGCTAACTTCCTGTTTGGAAAGGCCAAATTCTGGCAGCATTGGGCTCTTCTAACACCTGGTCATTGTTGTCAGGTATATGAGTTGAGGTCCTTGTGCCAGGTAGGCACAGAGGCCTGAGTCCCGGCCACTTCTGGCGTGCCCAAGCCATGGCATTAGTCCACAGTTCCCAATGGCACCTCTGATCTGCAGCCCCTTGCTAAGCACATGGTGGTGGCAGAGATACCCCTGTGTTGGGTCATCATGTGAGAAGGGCAGGAGGCAGTGACAGTTAAGTCTGCAAGAGACGATCCGTCATTAGTTATCTTCCCCTAATGCAGCCAAGTGGTCTTTCAAATTGCAATTAAGACTTCGAGAAAGTCTCTATTCTTGAGAAGCATCCTACAGGGTACTAAAATACAGATTTTGAAGTTAATTTGGTATCTAAGCTCATTTATTCAGATTGTCCTTAATTAACCATTTAAGATGCAGAGTTCCATTCAAAGCCTCTTGCTCACCATCATTTTCAGAAATGTTGCAGGAAACAAGCAGTGATGGATGAGAAACACAGCACTATCTGCTGGCAACAGACATCTGACAAAGTGATAATCATGGCCAGTTCCCCTGGGCATTATTTGTACACAGTGCATAGATATGGGTGAATTATTGCTCTCCCTGATTATCTCATGATTTTTTTTCTTCTCATATGATCTTTTCTTTTCTTACCTGGTGTTTTTGATATCTGAGAAATTCATATTGGCAGGTTGATCTATATTGTCTAATACAACATGGAGTGTAATCAATCACAAATCCTTCCTAGTCTTTTTCAGTAACTTCAGTTACAGTGAAATGGCAGAGGTCTATCCTGAGGTAATGAAGACTGCATGACTAATTTCCACTAAAAACTTGCCATATAGACCGGATCAGTTAAGAAAAAAAAAAAAAAACAACAAACCACTCAGCCCTTAAATTACTCTTCAACATCTACTTGTACAAGACCAGACCAGAGACTTAGGGAAGTTAAGACATTTCTTTCTCTATATGGTGCTCATTCAGTGAAACCCAAGCTTTGGTGAACCTTTACCTGCCCTGCTTCATCCATGGGCACCTCAGAGGTGAAGATCCTGCTGACTGCAGCCAACTGTCTTGTAATGAGGCAAGATTCATTTCTTAGGCATCAAGAGTGGCATTGGGACTGTGCTCCCAGCTCAAGACTACCACAGGACAAACACTGATGGGTTGGTTTTGGGGTGGACCTGGTGTCCCACCGCATGGGGTGTCAACAGCATGGGATACCTGAGAGGTGCTGATGCAGTGCTGACTGGGGAGGAAAGGAGCTGGTCTGCATGAAACATTATTCTCTCAGTCTCTTCAGAGAGATAGCTGCTATCAAGAATTGAGAAAATGATCCATGAAGTGGGATTTCATCAGGAACTGAGAAACACTTGAGGAGAAGCAGAAGACACTTTGCAACAGTAAGTCTGAGCCTTAAAATCCAAATATTTCTGCAGCATTTTTTTAAATTCAAAAGTCAAGAAAAGCTGACAGTGTGTGTGTGTGAAAATTACAGGCTTCAGGATGATGCATACTCTTGGAGTCAAGATGCTATAAACATTTCTTACGTTGAAATGAAGAGTAAGCCAGGAAAATGCTAGCTTACTTAAGCTGGCAAAACTCAAGAATAAGGAGGATAAATCCAATCAAAGAAAGTCCCATTTAAATACTGCAGTCTAAAACAGGCAACTGGATCAGGCGTGGGATGGTGCACACTGACAAACCAACCTTAAACCTCAGTACAAGCACCAGTGTTGCTGCATTTCAAAAAGGGGGGACTCAAATAAAAGTGGGACAGCCTTGTAAGAAGGAAGCCACAAAGAGCATAGAAAGGGTAAAAGGCTGGTTAGAGGTAGGGGAATTAATTAAAAATGTTATTTCAGAGACTAACAGTAAATCTCTACCCCAGGAAACATTAGAAAGACTCCCATGCAAATCTGGCATGAGTCAGCAATAGCTCAAAGGAGACTACAAGGAGTTAGAAAGTGTCCTTCAGAAAGCTGAAAGTATGTCCACCAAAAGAAAATACGAAGAAAAAATTCTGACGCCTTAGGTCTAAAAGCATAACAGAGCAGAAGGAAAAAACAAGATTCTCAGGAAAAAATGCTGAAGGTGCAAGTATTGGCAATAAATCAGAGGTAGAAGCTTCTGGAGGGTTTGTAGGGCAATCACAGTGCAAGAACAATTGCACTGGCAGACTAAAGTTTCCTCTAACTTAGTATCCCGACTAACAGCTGTTGATATCGGATGTTTACGGAAGCATAGCAGAGCATATGGTGGTACTTTCCCAGTGTCTTTTCTCAGCCTTCAGGAATCTGCAGCTTGGAAGTTTCCAGTAGACCTCACCGAGGACTTCAAGATGTTCATGATGCAATGGTGATACTCGGGGAATATAGGGGCCCAGTGGAGAAACAAAGTGATTTTTTCACATCTATATTCAGTACAAAGAAGCCCAGAGACTATCCTACACTTGCAATGTCTATTTGGCAGCATTCAGCAGAAGATAAGTGAGAAACTGAAGCTCCAGTAGGAGAGATGTACAGCACCTTGGTAAAGTGAAGATACTGCAGGTATTGGGATGGGATGATCTCTGAGCTGCAGAGGAACTTGGGTATGAAACTGCTCACTATTACCTGTGCTGTGCTTTGCACAAGGTCAGTGTGACTCCTGAACACTGCTCTTGAGGGCATCTGCAGAATGACAGTGCCTGTAAGTCTGAGGTATGTGCTAGGCAAACCATTAGACATAATCATGAAGATGATCATCAGCACATACATAATAGAATACAATGCAGAAGACTGACACCATCCTTCATAAATGGAAGCCAAGCTTATAAATCCATTAGAGCTCATTCAAGATCTTGCTAAGCCTATAGAAAAAGATAATCTGATAACAGAAAGGTAAGCTTTCTATGATGTCCCACCCTGGAATCTTCTAAAGCAGCTACAAGGGTAGGACTTTTAGCCAATTAATAAGTAGATGGAGGAAAAAGTCTAGCAAACAGAGTGTAGGAATACCTTTCACAAGTCACCAAAAACATTCACTATGTGTCTGTAGTAAGATTCGTACTGTTCAGCGTATTCATGACTAACCTAGGAAGGAGTGTGTATAGTGATATGACAAACTTCAGTGATATTATTCAGGTATTCAGGGTAGTAAAAACAAAGGACAACTGCTGACATTTGCAGAAGTTACCCTAAGTGACTGGAAAATAAAATTAAAGATTAAGTTCAGTGCTGGTGAACACAAAGTAATGCACACACATGGACTCTGAATTGTCTGTTACTGTTGGGAAAGGGAATTTGGAGTTACAGCAGATCATTCTGAGAAATTGTCAGCTCAATGCTTGGTTATGGGCAGAAAAGCAGAACTGCTGTCAATTACTGAGAAAGAGTGAAGAAAAAGGCAGATATGCTATGTTACTGTAAGACTTAGTGTCTTGCTTGCATCATGTCATTCTGGCCTCCTTGTACACTAAAGGAAGATGTAGTAAAAGATATGAAGGATTATTCAAGAGAAGAAAGGCTTCACAGAGGGCATGAAAACATTACAAATGTCCAGAAAATTCCACACAAAAAGGTGAGCATGGAGATGGAATTGTATAAAGCCAAGGGAGGTATGTCCTTCCCCCTGCACAGCTTATCACAAACAGACGTGCTGGATGCTGAGATTCGATGTGGTTTCAGAATACAGTGAAACAAATCCATGGAAGAGAAACCCATGTCGGCTTGCTGCCTTCACTTTGAAAATCCTTATGCTGGAAATGCAGAGAATATACTTGATGCAAATGGATTTTAACTTGCCATGTTCTTAGACATGTTTCTAGGCTTTAGACAAGAGTGACAGTCAGAGGCAGAATACTCGCCCGTGTGGTCCTTTGGATTGATGCATCTGTTTATTTTGCATTTTGGCTACAGCAAAATCCCTAATCCCATGGCATCTCAAAAAGCTTCTCAAAGGCCTTGGCCTCTGGACAGACATCTGGAGCAGCTCATATCTTCCCAACCTATCTTCTCAGGCTATCTGCATACTCAGGCAGGCGCCACTTACACCACCCTATTTCAGGGTCACTTGCTCAGAAACGAAGGCTAGAAATACGCTTCTTAAATGAAAGCTGGGTTTCTTGTGCCTAGTTCTGGGACACGGTTGTTTCACAGTTGGGGTCTGCCCAAGCATGGAGGACAGCTGATCATAACCTTCTTGCTGCAGGAGTGAGTGGATGGGCAGGAAGGTCTGACTGTTGTTGCCTGGTTAATGTAAACAGCCTAAACAATGTCTGTAGGATGAGTACAGTTGGGTCACTCAGGTCCTTTTGGAACCCTGCTCCCTTCACATAGAAGAAAGAGTTGGATCCAGCTTGCTGCTAGCAGAAATACAGCCCCCACTGACACACGCTCCTGCTGCTGCCTGCATTTAAATCTCACCAACCTTCCTGCTCTACCTTAAACCATCAGCTTTAGAGGTCCCCACTCATCAAACTCTTGTCAGGCAACAAGAGGGGGAACAAGGAGGGTTTAATTGATCAGCTTCGAAAGTAGCCTTGAGAACTTGATTCAGATATTGACTTCCAACGAGCTGGTTTAACTCCAGCTTCCAGAGCCAGCAATGGCTGAACATCAAAACTATTAACCTCTGGCCTTACCAGTTGGTGAGACATCACAGCAGCAGTAATTAGGAAGTCAATCGGAATCACATGTCTCACTTACACTGGCATGTCAATCAATAGTGTCAGTGACAGATTCATTAGGCCAGGCCTTGCAGCACAAGCTAGTAACAACCTCATAAAATACGCTTTTGAGGCAGGGCAAAGAAAAATCTGCTAGGAGGACTTGACTAGATGACAATATGTATTGATTAGGGCTCAAGCAATTTATGAAGTGCTACTTGCTCTGCAACCTTTCTGTCTTGGTGCTAAATTTTCCCAAGTAGTTGCTAAATAAAACAAAATATTACACTTTTTAAAGCCATTTTCTGACAGGGCATTTTTTATGTTAGTTACAACTAACAAATAATCTAGCAAGGTAAAACTTCAATAGTTACTTAATGGTGAAAGGTACTTTTCATTTCTCTGACCATCAGGCTCTGAAAGATGACATCCATCTGGATGCAAGGAAAAATACAAAATCATCTGAAACATGATTAGGAAACTCTCCCACCTTCCAGAGAATATTACTTTTAGCATATCTTTCTTTGGAGCTTTTAAATGGACATTCTTTTTAGAGGGCCACAAGAAAAGTGGATACTTCAGTTTTTAAACTAAAACCTCAGCTTACAGAGTACAACCAGATCTCAATTGCTTGTGCAAACACAGTATTTTTCAAACACAGAAACATTGCAATTGGGGGCTTGCTGAAATCCTCTTTGCACTGATGTTCTTTTAATTTAATCTTTTTGCCTTTCTTTGCTTGTAGCTGGGTTCTGTCAGGATTTTCCCAAGGTTCCTAAGGACTCACTGCCCTCTATTCACTCTGTCACTGTTGGTGGGATTTATTTCCTCCTGTCCTTTGTGGTGAGGGAGCATTGTGTCTTAGGGTGAAGTGTCAGTGTAGGGTCCCTGAAGTGACAGCTGTCTCTCTGGGATTTCAGGACTTGCATGTCTTGACCCTCTTTCCAAGACAAATAACAGAACTGGTGCACCTTTATCTCACTGGCTGAAGATGCCAAAATGCAGCCATGGGGCAGGTGAGACAATTTTCAAGGGCATTAGAGAAAAGGGATTATTCAGAGACCCTCTCAAAATCCCTAATGAATTTACTGTGTTTGTTATTATAAATATACCTAGCAAGGAGAGAGTCTTGCTAAGGCTGAATAAGGACTTGGGCATATTCTTGTAGCAGAAGAATACAGAGAGATACTTTGGGCACCTAAATGCAAATGGACAAATTCATCTTTGCTCTTACATCACTGAAACTATTTGGCTCCACAGTTTTTTTAGGCCTTCTGTCAAATTACATCCACTTTGTGGTGTCAAAGATTGCCCAAAAACTCAAAAGGAAAAGATCATCAGGTTTCAGCAACTGCTAGGAAAGGGTATCAGAAAGACACAAGAGGGAGAATCTGAGTAGTTGTGAGCTCAATCCTTCCCTTCTTGCCTTCCTTTCCCTTCTTTTCTTTCCCAGTGCAGCTCCTACTTAATTTTCCAGCAGATACTTCATTGCCACCAGAACAACCTTAGTGTCTAACTTTAATAATCTATGGCTTTGCACAGGAAAGCACTTCAGCATCATCTTCGCTTTCAGCTGGATGTAAAGACACAGCATAAATGCTTTCTGGGTCAGTTTAAGCACTCCTGGTTGTAGGGGAGGTTTCTTAATTTTAACCAAATATCTTCAGCTCTGAGGTAACAAAGGGATCTTTCTTTCCCAGGGCGGAAAAGCTGAATGCCTGCACTAACAGCTTGTCCAGAGAAGGCCCCAGACTCTTATTTTCATATCAGATTAATAAAGCAGCCACTGTAAGGCAAGCACCTAATATTTTGGAAGGACACTGACTGAGGGTTTGATTATTTGTTAATAAAAAGAGCTTTCTGGTTAATTAATTTAGGAGCGTTATTAATGCTAATAGTACAGCTGGGCCAATAATTTATGAAGATTAATTTCCTTGCCAAATTCAGATATTTTTTTTTCTGCTCTTGAAATGTCCAGGAACAGACTGTAGTTTTCTCAAATAGATTCATTACTTTAAATTGTTTTCCAGTTAACTTCTGCATATAACTCTGGGTTTGGGTTGAGGTTACAACCGGTTCACCGGCATGTGCTACATGTGAAAGCTGAGCTGCACAAAGGAACAGGTAAGTCACATTGGGAGTTTGGCTTTCCAGTTTGTGGGACAAAACATTTTAACTCTCTTTCATTGCCAAATGTCTATGGATAACACATTGAATTGTCCTTTCTCCAATTCCCTCCAACACTCCTGCCAGTGAATAACTCATTCCACCAAACAACCCTGCCAGTAAATTAAACTTCTTTAGAATAACCAAGAGAAGGGCCATAAACAGGGGATAAATAGAAACAACTTGATTTTAAATTCAGAGTGAATATACATGGCCATTTTTCCCCCATTATTTTTTATTCTATACCAATTAATTCCTAAAATAGCAATCATATTTCCTAAAATAATCTCAGGTGGTTCAATAAAATCCAGAGCAAAAGGAAGAGTGATCCAGGTATGAGTTGTTGAGTGCTGGGAACCCTTTATTTCTAAAGTGGAGAGTTTTGGAAAGGTGGGGTATACGCTGCATGTACAGAGTGGAATATACGCTGCATGTACAGAGTGGAATAAGGTCATTTTGCATGTGATTTCCTCTCTAATAGCAGAATGTTTCACATACTAAAGTGAAAGCTTTAATGAAGAAGTAATAACTGCTTATGTTGGCAAAAAATAAAACCAGCTGTGCTTTTGTGACAAGCTGTAAAATGAGTTTGTTTCCTCCAGTAGACTCACTTTTTGGAGACTGCTGAAAAGCTCTTTAGTGTTATTCCTCAGTTAAAGTTATTTTAATGTGTCTAACGAGAAGGCCAAGTCCAGCTCATTATAAACTTCACACATGAGGAGAGTTAATCATTCTTCCTTACCTGCAGCCTCCCCAGGAAGCTCAGGGTGAAGCTAATGGAAACCCTTGGCTGATCCCATGGCCCATCCAATACCTCTTGGACACAAGTCCTGGTGGCACTCACCTGAGGCTGAAGCAACAGCAAGTGGTGGATGTGAAGATGGTCACCCTTTCGCCAACTCTTGGGAGACTTGCTTTTAGCCAAAGCAATTCAACTTGTTGCCACAACTCAGAGCTCCTGGTATGGACAAACTGCTGGTCACTGCAATTTTAATTGTCTGGCCATGGTGGCGCATCTGCGTGGTGTCAGATAATGTGTTTTTTCCGTGCCTGGCAAAGACCCTGAAGCTTTCTCACACTTCAGCTAGCACTTTGCAAGGATGATTTCCTCCAGTTTTGTCAGCTAGTAGAGCTGGAAGAACCAACTATTAAATTGATATCACAATTAAATTTCAATCAGTGCAGCACTTGGTTGAAATCTCTGAATCAACACAGTAGGTTGTGAAATCAAATTAACAGATATTAGAAGGAATGGCTTGTTGCAGTCTCGACTCCACAAATTTAACAGGGAAACCTTTGCTGTCCTGTTGGTATACTTCACAGTCATGGTTAGCATAGGAACACATGCATCCATACAACTCTGATAGTTAAATTTTTACTGTGAACTAAGGCAATTTTAAGGCAGTTCAGCAAGCAAGAAATGCATTATGCTTGTTCATGCATACACCAGACATATAGCATGCGTATGCAAATGGCTCTGTTTTTTGCATTTCAGAGTTGCCAATAACTGGAGGCTTTTGGTGTTGATTCTTGAAGCATCAGTTGTTTTCTCACCATCATTTCAGGACTGAAGATGCAACAGAATGATGGTACTATAGCAGAAACTTTGTGGCTGCTATGCAGATGGGTCTGTGTCCCTGCATCCCCAGTGCCTGCATCCTGGTAACTCTGCATTCATCCTGGTACCTCTACCTTGCAGTGATGGCTGTGAGCCTGAAGGAGTACAGAGATCAACAGCACAATGTGTGGGCCTTCAAAAACATAGAACCATGGTTTGGATTGGAAGGGACCTTAAAGCTCACCCAGCACATCCATGGGCAGGGACACCTTCCACTAGACCAGGTTGCTCCAAGCCCTCAGGCTGTTCTGGTGCCTCACCACTCTCACAGTAAAGAATTTCTTCCTTACATCTAACCTGGATCTCTGCTATTTAATGCAAGAAAGAGAAAGAAAAGAAAACCTTTGTTCAGAAAACTGATCTTCACCTTGTGGTAATGAATGTAAGAACCCCCAGTCAGAAACAGCAGCATCTCTTCAGAAAAATACCTCAAAGTGTAAATAAGATCTGCAAGCCACATATATCTTCTTTCCACAACATTGTCTCAAAATGTCTTAAAATGTTCTGGACTTTAAGCTGACATAGGATTGCGGAAGGAATTCACAGTTGAAGCATATTTTACCAGAATAATTTAATTAATAATTCAATTAGCCAAAATTTCCTCAGGCTGAGCTCAAACCTGGCTGTGTCCTTCCAGTCCTTCTGTCCTTGCTCAGGGAGAGGGTTGCCTGGGGACCTTCAGTACAATCCTTTGTGTCATCATCAAAAGGAAAGCAAATGACGGGGAAAAGGAACAGTGAGGGCACCAGTCACTCACCTATCTAACTCTACAACTAGGGAAAACTTTTCCAGGCCTTGCAATGGTGGTATTTCCAATGATCTTCTTAAAATTTTCACCATAAAGCTTCAGGTGGTCTAGAATTCCTTGGATGTAGGAATCATCCACTTTCCTGATCAACATGCCTCTAATCTTACAGCTCATGTACCTGTTTGCCAAGTATCATGTGAAAATGTGTTATAGCCCCTTGGAAAAGGAAAACCTTACTAAATTCTCCTTTTAGACATCTGTGTGATTCTGGATCTGTGCTGGTTAAAATGGGGAAAGCGCTGTAAGTAAAGGCATCGCGGACATCATCAAATTATACCTTATGATTTATTCATTTGTGAAATTCAGAGTATTCTCTGGGGTACGGCAAAGATTACAGAGAGGGGTTAAATTCACAAATCTGCAGTGGTATCAAAGAACAATGGTAATTTGCAAAAAGGAACCTAGACCTTCTGCAAAATGTTTTCTAGTGTCCTGTCCAGCTTGGTTTTACCTATTTCTATTAAAGGGGTTTTAAGTTCCTGTTCTGAAATGTTTTCACCGTCTACCTGAGAACACGAATTCAGAGCATGCTTTTCACCCAAACCTCAGGGGTTTTCTCCTCACTTCACATTTCTCCATCACTTTCTGTCTCCCATAACCTTTGGAATGGAAGATGCATATACAAATGATGTAAGGACCTTCATGACTTTTCAACTAGATGCTTTACCTCAACACCTTATGAAGACAGATCAGCCAAGACACTCCATTTTGGGGTCTAAAAGTTCCCATTTCTGAATGGGAATTTCACCTAATGTAATGACTGCAGGTGAAAGTTTTCATATTTCTTAGCCAAAAAAACCATTTGGGAAAGCAGTCCAGGTTGATCTGTGTTTTATTTGCAGAGTTAAATGTTGTGGTTTGTTGTTGTTTTTTTTTTTTTTCCTGATAAATCTAAAATAAAAAACTTCAATATTTTGTTTTAAAATTAAATTAGATTTTGAAATTTTCCTAATAGCTTATGTTTCAAAAGGTTTAAAACAAGAAAGAAGACGTTTCATTACAGCATGGGTATTTTGACTAACCCCCACTAATTTTTTGCTTAGCTTTTAATTTCTACAAAAAGTAAACAAGAAATAATTTGCAACCAATACAGAGCAGTCTCTTTCCCCCTCTTCAGGCTTCCATTCCCCAAATATTACATTTTCCCCTAGATCTTGGTAAAAACAAATAAAAAAGTTACTCCTATTTCTTTCGGAAAAGCTATAATCTGCGCTTACAGCTACAGTTTGATTTTGGGCATGCTGCTGGTTTGCATACTGCATGGAAAGTAGTCTATATTTAAACTGTTTAATGTATGTGGCCTTGGGTGGAAGTCTGGCATCCATGAGGCATCCAAATAATATGTATGGCATCCATATGAGACATCAAATCCATAAATAAATACTCTGAAGTTTTATTTATTATACCCATTGAACTCTGGAGCACATTGATCTTGGTGTACTCAGTACCTCCCTCCAAAGCTTAAGGTTTCCTATCTGCGCACCCTTCATCCCACAAGTACCTCCTCTATCACACAAATTCCCCATGTTACCACCTCACCAGAATACTACCAAGAGGTCCTGACAAAAAAGGACTCAGTAATCCAACCGCCAAACAATGAAACAGAAACGTGAGCATAAAATCACTCTACAAAGAGTCTTTGTGTCTGTCAGTGGTGCGCTTGGGCCAGAAGGAAGACAAATCCCCCTCACCCACACCTGCTTGACTGAAAAAAAGCAAGGTTTTGATCTTTTTAAGGCTCTACAGACCGATGGATAGTCTCACATCTCTTCCTGTAGCAAAGGCATGGGAAGCAGATGACTCTTGGGGGAAACCCATACCCCACCACGATGCCAAACAGCATGTGCATGAGGCTTCATAACCAACTCTGGATCTGTCACTTGGCTTTACTCTGTATTCATTAGATTTGAAGCTTCTCAAGAGTGATTTGATGTTCTGGCTCCAGTACCAACTGTCTCATCAAATTAGGTTTCAAGCATAATGATCTTCAACAAAGAAAAATCCAAGAGAAAGGCAGTAAAAAGAAAAATTTGCTAATGGAGGTAGAAGGATTTAAGGCTGAGGCTTTATTTGCATGACAGGAGGACATGGTGAAAATTCTGCACTCCAGGTTCCCCCTCTGTTTTGTGCCACTGCTTTGCCCTTCATCTGTGGGCACTGGTCCAGGATGCACAAGTGCGTTGTCATCAGGGTCCTGGGCTCTGCAGGGGCACATAACAAGCACAAGGAGCCTGGCACTATAATAGCTTTTTCCTGTTAATGAAGGATTGGGTAGGGAACCCCTAACTCTTGGGTCCTTGCTATAGGTGACAAGTTTATGCTCTTATTCCATCAATACCAAATTCATCAGCATTCCCTGGAAAAAATTTACAAGGATCTTAATTTTGGCTTAATCTGCTATAACCAAAATAAACCTGTTTTTCCTAAGGCAATCTCCCAGCCTCTTTTCTGGGTCTTCCCAATAATTTCAACTGTTACCACTTCTGGGCTTGTGCAAACACCATAAATGAAATTGATATAGAGGTTTTTCTCCAGAGAATGATGTTAGAGACAAGAGGAACAATTTTTATCTGTGCAGGGTATATCTTGTGGCTGGTTTAAAAACAAATGGCAGAAAGATTGTTGCTTAAAACTGACAAATCAACACTGAGTAGCAAACCAATAGCCGGGTGGCTTCACCTCCTGTTGGAACTATTTTTATCACCACTTTATGCTTCATTGACCAATGGATATTTTTTCTTCAGCTTTGCACTTTTTTTTTATATTATACACACACACGACTATTATTTTTATCTTCATCATTACATGGTGCTGCTTTTTGTGCCATTTAGACATGAACCTCATTTGAACCTTAAAGCCCCATTTGTGACACACAAAAATACTGTCATTTACATTCTGTGCCTAAGTATTATATAAAAAGCATCAAATGGGAGGAGAGGCAGAAAGCTGGGTGTAAAGATATATAGTCAGCAAAGTGTATAACTTCTGGCATATTACTGCTTAATCCTAACATAATTATTCTCATCCTTTTATTTGATTAACTTCTAATGGTTCCTCTTGGTGTTAAAGGTCCCAGTCTGATCATTTGATTTTAGTGTCTGCTATAATTACCGATAATGTTCTTTGCAAGACAATTTAATGATAACCGCATAATGGCCTATATGAAGAAAGCTGCAGGGTTTCAATGCTTTTGAGTAATATAAAATACATTAGACTAACACAAGCTATCAACATGACAGGGAATGTTTGATTTACACCAAGGACTACGTTATAGACTCGTGGATGTTTTTCTTTTTTTTTTTTGCCCTTCTTTCCCATTTTTTTTTCCCTGCAACGTTTACAATAAATGACAGAACAGTTGGACAATCTGCAACTTGCTGAGAGCAATAAAACGTAGCACAAAGTTAGCAGTGACATGGAGCAGAGCCCAAAGAGCTGCTCTGAAGCATCCTGCCAGTCTGGTGTGGCTGCAAGGCTTACTTTGCCTGCACTGAAGAATGGCATTGTAAGAGAGGTCTTTTTAAACCAAACTTCATTAAAGTTTCCAATCTCCCTTAGGTTTTCTGGTTAAATGTGGTTTGGACTTCCAGATGGCTTTCTGACTGTATTTAAAATCACTAAACAACAACCAACTTGCCCCAAATATTTATGGACAAGTCTTTATCTCCATTTCCCAAACCTGATGTTACAAAGAAATCTGATTTCAGCGCAGCCAGCCTACTATTTGCATCCATGTTTTGCTTCACACCATTGTATTTTTGCAGCTAAATATTCCACTGAGCTAAGTGGTTAAAGCTTAGCAAACACTCCATTGCTCAAAATTAAGAAATAGCTCCTGGTTTTGGCAAAATGCAGCATAATTCATGGCATGCACATAAGAGAGAAAATTTTCTGTCAAAAAAAGGTTAGCAGTGGACATATTACATTTGCAGTTCTTTTTTATTCCAGGATAATGGCATTTGGACAAAAGTAGGCCTGTCCTGTTTATAGTGCTTTATGCCCCATTAGTATTATTGCAAGTCTCTGGACTCACATGTTAAAGCACTTAATCAAAGGCAATGGGTTGAAAATCATGTCCCAGCACTTCTCATATTTGATTTGTTCCTCCCAGACAGAAAGAAGTAAAAAAACCATTACTAGCATCAAAACAGCACATGCATTATCTGCTAAGCAGTTGAGAAGCTATCATTGGGTTTTATCCCTTTGGGTACTAGGATGGACAGGAATTTTCCCCACTCATCCATTCAGAGATCTGAGACAGCTATTTTTCATTTTTCACCCTTTGACAGCCTATCCTTTCATTTTCCATAGATCTCTATTTTAAAGACACCTTCATGTCACTTATTTTAATTGCAAGCTGCAGGCACCAAGCCAAAAAAAAAAAAGAAAAGGAAAAGAAAGAAAGGCTTCAGGAAGACAATATTTGAAGTAGTGGTACTTTTATTAAGATCCTCGAAGGATTTTCTCTGAGACAAACCTAATAATGGGAGAAGAACTTATCTTAAGGGGAGAATTAATTTATACATTTAATTATTTGGGATCCGCTTCACTTCTCAACGATGTATTTCGATTCTCCGTGAGAGCCCTGGTGACTACAGCTCATCAGCCCTGGTGCAGACCAAGGGAGGTGGCAAATGGGGTGGCCAGTGCAAATACCATCCAGGGCTGCTGTAGCATTATGGTATTGACCCTGGTGTATCTGGTTGCAGCTCAGAGAGGTGCTGGTGGGTTTTTTTCTCCCTTTCTCCAAAGACAAGCATGATGCTAAACCCGTGTCCGGTGAATTTACAACCTGCAGTCATGTCACACAGCCTGAGCACAAAGGAGGGCAATAAAGCAGTGAGGGAAGGAGGCAGCTGAATGTGATCGGTTGAAAGAGGTGGGGTTGATGCCTGCATGATGAAGCAGCAAAGCTCTGCCAGATTCCAAGGAACAGGCAGGAGATGGCAATTATGATGTCATTCCTGGTACTCTCAAACCATGAATTTGATTTTATTTAGGGATTGTTCAACCACAAGCACTGAAGCCTACACAGATGCTCTGCAGAAGCAAAGTGAACTCCAAGCATGTTGGGGCTGTAACTTCTGCCTTCAGTAAAAGCAATCATTATTTACAGTGGGAAAAACTTACGGCACACCAAGGGAAAAGGAGGAAAACATAATCCAAAACAATGCACAAAAGCTGTGGATGCTCCCAGGCCCGTTGCTGACATAGAACAATTTTTAGGTTCAATGACCAAATATAACTTGATAATACATAGAATCACAGAAACATAGAATAGTTTGGGTTGGAAAGGACCTTAAGATCATCCAGTTCCAACCCCCCTGTCATGGGCAGGGACATCTCCCACTCTCTGTGCTTACTTTTCTGGACAGCCCCAGGCCCACAGTTGGCTTTGCAGCATGATTTCTTTTACAAAGAGCAAAAAAACTTGGACAGTAGCTTGGCTTTCAAGTATGTTGTGGTTCCTGTAGAGTTCCAAACACATTTTAGTTTGTAAATATATTAATAGAGCTCATCAGTGAAAGTCCCTGGTTTGATTTGTGCAGGCTGATCACTCTGTTTTCATTTTCATTTATGAGGTGAAGTAAAATGAACACACAAATATTTGACCCTTTCATTTTCTTCCTCAGTGAACTGTTTTGTGCCTCACTTTTAAGTGCTGTGGACTCCAGGATATTGTTCCATACCAATGAAACAAAAAGCACAGAGAGGAAACTTGGTAATTTATTTAAGACATTTAATAGTTACAGGTTTTTTCTTCTTTCTGTCAATAACTAAAGGAATGCAATTTCGCCATAAATCAAAAAAAGTTTTATTTTCCTGGAAATTTAGCATTCCCCCATCCTCTTCATTTTGTGAGCAGACGGAGCACCTTGACCACTTGTCTGAAGATACGGAGGGATTCTTTCCAGAAACAGGGAGTTCCTGACTTCAGATTCCAGATTATGTCAACATTTTCCCTTTTACCTTGAAGCAGAAACTTCTGCCCCTAGAACCTGTGGTCTGTATGCTGGGCATAGGACAATGACCATTAACTATTTGCTCTGATATGTGTGCTAAGCTCATTCTTTGGCTGACGCTGGAATTTCATTTGAGGCTCTCCCATCCTTGAAATCCCTGTGGTGTTGACAGTCTCTCTTCCCTGCCCTGCTCTAGATAACTCCAATTTTGGGCCAGCCGGCAAACAAATGGAAGTTGCATTTAAAGCACCGGCTTAATCATTGGTGCATGCAGCACAGCCACAGCCTTATATTTGCTCTTTATTCTCTCTCCCCTTCTAACAGATCTTATTGCCTTATTTACTTCTTTGACCTCTGCTGCACATTGAGCTGTCAGTAGTAGCACCTAAATCTTGTCCCTGTGAGTTACGACTAATTCAGAACCCATCAGCATGTACAAGTAGCTTAAACTGTTTTACTTCCAGCGTGCATTACCTACACACTCTCTATGTTTCTCACCTGCCTTTCAGCTGCCCAATTATAATTTGATAGGGCCTTCCAACAATCCTCTTTCATCTTCACAAAACTTAGCAACCCTGGGTGCTCAGGACAGAAATCCAAGAAGGAAGAGCTTATTAATTGTAGAATCATAGAATCCCAGAACCGCAGACTGGTTTGCATTGGAAGGCACCATAAAGCTCACCCAGTCCCAACCCCCTGCCATGGGCAGGGACACCTTCCACTAGAGCAGCTTGCCCCCAGCCCGTGTCCAACCTG
>JARCZZ010044872.1:0-10464 GCA_030323915.1 Brotogeris chrysoptera
CCAGAAAGCCAACCGTATCCTGGGCTGCATCAAAAGGAGCATGACCAGCAGGTCAAAGGAGGTGATCCTGCCCCTCTCCTTTGCTCTTGTGAGACCTCCCTTGGAGTATTGCGTGCAGTTCTGGTGTCCTCAACATCAAAAGGACATGGAAGTGTCGGAACACGTCCAGAGGAGATCCATAAGAATGATCAGGATCAGTGCCAAAGTTCAGGACCTTGCACTTGGCTTGGTTAAACTTCATCAGGTTGGTATCAGCCCACCTCACAAGCGTGTCAAGGTCCCTCTGGATAGCATTCCTTCCCTCCAGCATATCAAGCAAAGCACACAGCTAGGAGTCATCGGCAAACTTGCTGAGGTGGGTTGATGCCAACTGTACAAAGTTTAACCATGCCAAGTGCAAGGTCCTACAGCTGGGTCAGAACAATCCCAGGCACAGCTACAGGTTGGACAGGGAAGAGATTCAGACCAGCCCTGCGGAGAAGGACTTTGGGGTGTTGGTCAATGAGAAACTTAACATGAGCCGGCAGTGTGCGCTCTCAGCCCAGAAAGACAACCGTATCCTGGGCTGCATCAAAAGGAGTGTGACCCGCAGGTCAAAGGAGGTGATCCTGCCCCTCTGCTCTTGTGAAACCTCACTTGGAGTATTGCGTGCAGTTCTGGTGTTCCCAACATCCAAAGGACATGGAACTGTTGGAACACGTCCAGAGGAGATCCATAAGAATGATCAGGGGACTGGAGCAGCTCCCGTATGAAAACAAGCTGAGAAAGTTGGGGCTGTTCAACGTGGAGGAAGGAAGACTGCACGGAGACCTCATAGCAGCCTTCCAATATATGAAGGGGGGTTATAAGGGTGCTGGGGTTGAGCTATTCATTAGGGACTGTAGTGATAGGGCAAGGGGTAATGGGTTAAAACTTAAACAGGGGAAGTTCAGATTGGATATAAGGAAGAAATTCTTTAGTGTAAGGGTGGTGAGGCACTGGAATGGGTTGCTCAGGGAAGTTTTGAATGCTCCATCACTGGCGATGTTCAAGGCTGGGTTGGACAGAGCCTTGGGGGGCATGGTTTAATGTGAGGTGTCCCTGCCCATGGCAGGGTGTTGGAACTAGATGATCTTAAGATCCTTTCCAACCCTAACTATTCTATGCTTCTATGATTTGACATGCAGGTTTCGTGTAACTTGCTAGTGCATGGCAATTTTTTTCTGTTAATAATTGATTGCAAGGATTATTGTTTTATTTTCCTAAGCATTAATATGTTCCTCACTCCCACTGGGCCACCTAGTGAGTCCCTGTTAGCTGGCAGGCATCAGATAGTTAGTCATGTTAACTTCTATTATTCCTTGCAATAATTCCTTCTTTTTTGATTCTTTTCTATTATTTTCTTAGTGTTTTGTATCTTTTCACCAAAGTATTTTGAATCTTTGAGTTAATAGCCATCATTTTCAACATTCGTTCTATGTTTTTCTTTTCCCATCTTGTGTAGTGTCACAGTTTAATTAACTCTATCCCAGCTGAAAGCAGGAAGCATTTAACTTACATGCTGTCTTACAGATCAAGCAACTGATCTCTTTATAAAATCGAGCCAATATCACACAGCTGATTCACAAAATGTTGTATTTGGTCACAGATAGCTGAACCTCCAGGCTGTGGGTTGCTGGCCTATTCAGAAAGCCTCTATGTAACAGTTTCTTTAGTATAGCTTCAACGTTTTGAGCAAAGCATTTTGCAGAGGATTGTTTTGAAAATATACGTTGCTACCAGAACTGTAGTTTGTGCGTGGAGAATCATTTTATAGAGAAAACAGAGCTGAAAAATGCATTGCATCCCTGATACTCAGAGCTGACTGAACTTATAGGTGTCATATAATGAGAGGCATGGGGCCCAAATTACTGAGAAGCATGTAGATCTGTGAGAGAATACGAGCTTCACAAGGTGTCAATCTGCCTTGAACTTTCCTTTATCTCCCCCAACTCCTTTCCCCTTTGCTTGTTTTTTAAAACAGGCAACTGGCTCATATTCCCAGGTCTGCTGAAGCTACCATTTCAGCTCCTTGGTCAGTAATACCCTAGAATTAATAATTTCTCAACCACTGAAATAGAAAAAGAAAGCTGGAGGCTCCATCTTGCAATATTCGTTGCTTACCCTGGGCATGACTACAGAATGGAAGGGGATATGCTGCTAAGAAACACTCTGTTGTCAGAGCAATTTACATTTGCATCCCTTTTGCTTGGCACTGTTTTTTTAACAGATCTGGTAACAACAGTACCTGTTGTGTCCAGGACCTTTGCATGAACACCTGAACAGACTGCCCTTGTTTCAGGTTATAGCCTGATTAAAGAGACACAATGAGCTTTTGCACTTCTTTAGTGTAGTTATCCCTCAGACAGAAATAGTGGAGGTATTTTGGGGGCATAATCAAGTCTAAACAGAGGCAAAATACCACCTTTGTTGTTATCTTTTGCTTTAATGGAGTTTCAGACCCCAGCTGGTGCTGTAGGCTCAGCTTTCTGGCATGTACTGTGAACTGGTGGGTCTGGAGCACTGCTAAATACCTATTTGTGGGTGAGTATTCTGGACACTTCCAATCCAACAGTGGAGCTATTCCATGTGAAGTGCAAACAGAAGTCCAGAAACTCAAATCCACCAGTCTCCTCTTCTTCAGCTTTCCTCAAATGGTTTGCTTTCTGTAAGAAGAAATCCTGGACTTGTGGACTATAGTAGAGCTGCAGAATGACTCAGAGATGTCCAGCATTTTGCAGGAGACAGAGTTTGCATGTTTCCCTTCTTTCTCCCTCTGCATGGCTGCTAGATGACTAAATTATGTCAGATTCATTAGCTTAAGTATCTGAGCAGTGTATTTGCACATATCTGGTGTGTGAGAGAATGAGTCCCTTAAGTAAGAGATGTAACAGTAACAATTATTTTTCTCTGCTCTGTGTTGCATGACATCTATCCCAACCCTTCCTCTGAAAAAAAGTATCTGATTTCGTATTCCCGCTCTCTATCATGTAAAAAATAATAACAAAAAGGACTGCTTAAAAAGTTAAAATAATTTCTATATGCCACAACATTTCTAGCCTTTTGAATGCTTCACCCTATAAAATTTAGAAGGTGATAACTTGAGTCTGTTTTGAAATATTTTGCTCAAATGAATATTTTTGTGATGATTGCATAATGTTCATGTTTTGTTTTCTGAACATCTGATAAAAAATGGTGCATTAATATTATGACTAGAAAAAACTTTCTTATACTCTTTTGAGAATGTGGGAAAAAGCAAGTCTAAAGTATATTGTTGTCAATAAGTCTTAACCTTGTGATGACAATGAGTTGGATTTTTCTAAAGTATTTAGAATTCAGTCATCACTTTTATATGGAATTTAAGTTCTAAGAGACTTCCAGAAATCAAGCTCTGTTTTCTTGTTTAATATGGGCTGCCTAGTTGCAGTTTAGATTTTTTGGTACAGTGTCTGTGTATTCCTTGACCCTGCTGAGGATTAGCTCTCCAGGGAGAGAGTTAACATAACAAATAAAAGAGGAAGATCTGGACGTATTTGCAAAACTGCCTGCATTATCACTGTAATGATGCTAGATTGAGCACTAGGAGAGGCTCAGTTGTTTCCCAAAATGGGATGTAAAATGTTCCATAACACATAGCTTTCAGGACATGTGAAACATACATATAGCATGTGGAATGTTACAGCTGTGCTCTAGGCCTTCCTGGGAGTTTATTGTGCAACTTTTGTGCCCTTTTATTGTGTAAGGGAACAATTTCACATTACTGTTCTGTCCTCTTTAGACCATTTCATAATCTGACAGAAGCTGCTTCTTTCAAATTCAAAATTCCTCTCCTTATGGGAGAGCTTTACTTCTTGCAGTCTTACATTGACACTGGGAGCATTGTCATTTTATTGGTTCTTCTGTTTTCTAGTGTTCATTTTTTTACATAGGCTATTCCATATGAAGTACAAAGATAAGTTTAGAAACTGAATGAATTTTTCAGAGTTCCACCAAATTTCGGCAGCTCATAGCTATTTAGCTTATTTACAACTGTCTGGTAGACTGTTTTATGTAACATTTAATACAGGCTTTCACAGTTCCCAAGACAAATACTGCTGTTTATTGAAATTACCAGCAGAAGCACAAAGCAGCTTTGAACATATTAATTTATTTAGTAATTCTTTAAATTAATTTGGGATCCTTTCCAAATTATTATTCCTGTAAAAACTGTGATACAATTCCTGAGAAAAACTCTTTGAAGGTCAGTTAAAAAACCTGATGAACTAATAGGAAAGTTTTGCTTTTTGGCCTCTTCTAGCAAATGAGCTTTTAGAAAAGGTAAGATTGTCATCATATACTCAACAGTAAAACTAACTTTTTGAGTAACTCTCTTTCATGAAGAAAAATTCTTAAGGATCCTTCAAAATCTGTTAGCCCTAATATTTCCTTGATAATTCTTTCCTATTATATTATCTTTCCTATATTGCAATGCATCATATTCCGTGAAAGATGACTGCAGAAAACATGGTGATTCATCTGCTGAGACAGGAAAAGGTCATTGATTTATGAATCAGTTTAAAGTTTAAAGTATGGGTAGGGGACTAGTGACAAAGTGTGTTAAAAAAGTCATTTAAAAAACCCCAGTTTGGTTCATAAATATAAATCTCACTGAAAGAAATGGCTTAAGATTATCAAAGAGGTACAAAGGGACATAGCAGCCCATCTTGTTGAACTCCTAGTTATCTGTGCATTGCTGCAGGAAACAAATAAAGATAAATCCTCATGTTAGTATAAACAAAACAACAGTCCTCTGGCATCACTTAGATTTAGTAAAATAAGGAATATTAGTAAAAAGCCTAAGAAAAAATGTCAAGAAAATTGTGCATATAGAACACTCCAGGAGGTGAGAAAGGAAGCACAGTGAGATTTTCTGAGTGAAATACAAAAGAAGGGAACTGAGGGATTTTGTGGGAAAAGTCTATCTTAGATCCTTGCACTAATAGGTAGATTATGCTTTCTTTGAACATGAGATAAATATTAGAATGTGGGATTGGTAATAACAGTAAACTTTCATTACTTTATTGCCTGTTGGAGAAATATTACACCAGATTTGGTTTTTGTTTTGTTTTGTGTTGTTTTTTAAAGAGACACTTCCGAAGTTCTTGTAAAATGCAGAAGTAGTAAAATACCAAGGGTTGGTAATGAAGATTGGTTATTTTAGATTTGACTCTAATTTGATTTTGACTAAGTCTCAGTGACTGATTAAAAACCGGAAATTGGGGAAGGCAATTTATGTGAAAATGATCATGGAATGACAGCATTTATGCTACTAAAGAAAAGCAGCAGCAGAAAAATAGCAATGGATTTAAAAATGCCCCACCAAATAAAAAAGACCTCAAAGTCAGGTTCTGTATATCACTCTGGACAAGAGAGAGTTCTCATGAGAAAAGGGCATTTAGGACAGCTGACAGTCTTCTAAAAGAGGCATTTAAGAAGTCTTCTGAATACATGGGCTATGAAACATAAAGGTGCATATAAAACTACCTCCTCAAGAATAATTCATGATGAATATTACTGAAACTGCAGATTAGGCATTCTTTCTTGGTGCCTCTACCATTGCCTGTTATGAGATGAATCTTTCCTCATATATTTTTCATAAAAAGAAAGAAACCCCAAAACTGAACAAAACCAACCATCTGCTAAGAAAAACCTTAAAATAGTTTTATCTTTGTAATCTTTTTAGTGCTAATTTCAGTGCTTCATTTTTTCAAAATAATTTTCCTTTTTTTTTACTTACAATCATTTCTATGCTGACTTTGTTTCTTACTATAGTCAACATGAATAACTGAGCCCTACCCTCTTCATATCAGTACAATCATTTGGATAAAGTTGTTGTGTTTCTCTCATAACACCCTATCTGGTTCCCTCTCTCTTTTTTCTTTATCCTTTCCCACCACTTTAGCCCTTTGTTTTTTTCCATTATATTTATTATTGTGCAGCTATGCTCTGAATTCTTTGTACCACTTTGTGTGAACTGCTGTAAAGTAGTTCAAGATTATTTAAAGCCATCCTCACACCTTGACAGCATGAACATAGTTTTGATTTCTCTGGAAACTCTCTTGAGATTAGTTTTGTTGTAGAAATAGAGTAATTTACAAAATTAATATTGCTTCCTTTCTTATACTGGAGTGGCTCTGTTGGCCTACTGCTCTATAATTCAGTATGATCTTGCAGTTTCCTCTTTCAAGAAGTACATTTCAACAGCTCAATAGAACCGGCTAGCTGGTCAAAGCTTAATAGCCTAATTTCTGAGACTAAAAAACTGCAGAGTATCCAGAGATAGAAAATTATCTACTGGGGATATGAAGGCAAAATCTCTCAGTGCATTGTTGTGCCCAAACCATTCAATTTCATAGATGTTGCACCTGTTAGAAAATTGCAGTGGCTTTTACTATGGGAAGGGAATTTTCATGACTCAATGGCAAATAGCAAGATGGGTGTTGAAATGAAGTGTTTAAAGACTTAGTCATTTTTATAGCATAGTTGCTTCTGACTGTGGTTGTTATACACAATCTGATTTAATGAGACTTCACCAATATTCCTGGAGTGAAAATGAAAAGACTCCACCAATTCTTTAACCTTTTTCTTTACTCATTTTCATTAAACTTGAACATGCACTTTCTTACAGACAGATCAGAAAATAAAACATTACTTAATAGAACATTAATAGTCATAAGAAAATAACATTCACAGACTATTGAAGACAAGTGTGAGATGCTACCACTTGCAGACTCAGCATGCAACCTTTGGACTCTCCTATCGACCATGAGAGCAGCTGCGAAAGGTATTGTCACTGGATTTTCCTTATCAGCACTTCAGAACGATAATGTTAATTGTCTGATGTGTGGTATGATACCTTGATGCACGCCTCAAGCAATTCTGATAATATATATTTAGTAAAGATTTATTTAACTATTTGTTTTGCTCAGGCTTTAAGCAGGTGGAAAGGGACGTGATATTTTGAGGTCACCTCTGCCTCTATTGTAATAGCTCTTACACCAGTAGTAATCCAAGAGGTTTTGTGGCTGTCACAAGGAAGTATGCATCTCCAGGGGGGCAAAAATAAAGTTGCGAAAAGAGCAAATAATGTTTATTTGAATATCGAGTAAAATTATGTCATTAGGGAAAACAACAAACCAGACACTGTACAAGAGCCATAATCACCAGCTAGCTCTGCAATCATTCCAAGTGAGAACCCCTGAGCGAGCAACCATTTCTATTACCTGAATGTAAGCCCAGCATTTGTTTTGTTGAAATAAATAAAAAACTAAGTATAATCTTTTGTAAATAAGTAAAATCAGTTCACCTGTGCGGCTAAGTAATGTTGAGCTTGATAGTTCTGCAACAATAGCAGTAGGTAAGAGCTTTGTGTTAAATGACAGTGAAGAAATATCTTAGGTAAATGTTTTACAATAACCAGCTAGAACCGAACTAGTGCTTGCTGGCATGGCAACGGGATTTCCCAGACCTAAAGTTCAGCCAAAGGACAAAATGATAAAGAGAAAGATGATGAAGAAATGACCATCAGGGGTAGCACATTATTGTGCAAATGAGGGAAGAATTTTCTAGAAGTATAATGTCATAACAGACCAAGTCTATTATCTTAACATTGTTGTTGTTCAGGTGACTGTCCCTGGTAGACTGGACCAATTATCATAAATTCTGAACCAGTTAAAGCTGCTGTGACAGATTTTGTAGGAAAAGTCTATTGCAGTGGTCCAACCTAGGATTTTGAGGCCAGGTGAGACAGAGCCTTGGGTGGCATGGTTTAGTGGGAGGTGTCCCTGCCCATGGCAGGGGGATTGGAATTTGATGGTCTTAAGGTCCTTTCCAACCCTAACTATTCTATGATTCTATGTATAAGTAGCTTTATGAATGTGCATGTAATGTAATGAATATGTATGCTTATTGACTATAATCACAGCCTGTTTGGTGCCTGAGTGAGACACCCTAGGAAGTGGATTCCCCTGTGTCTCCCAGCACTGCAATAAAGAATACCGGCTTGTCAACTGAAACTTTGTTGGCAAGTTCTTAACAAGTTGTACAAATCAGTACCTAGGCTTTTTGACTATAATACCTCTAATCAATAATCCTAATCCAGCATTCTGTTAAATTGTGTAGCCTGAATGCCAGTCACTGAACTGTGTTCAAATTCTCTTTTGTATTTTTACATTTTTAATTTTAATACTCAGAGGAATATTCACATGTATTTCCCTGTTAGTTATGAATACATTAAATCCAAACATGCCTTTTTTTAATTTTACTGGAATTCTTCTTCTGCGTGTGAAAATTTACTCTGAATGCATCAAGAGCTTCTGCTAAATATATATATATAAGAATATACAAAAACTTTGTTCTGATACCAAGTATATATAGCAACTATATTTAAAAATTTTTCCTCCTAGAAATTCTGAGGTATGCTTTTAAAACAGATTAGCTCTTTCCATAACTATTATTTACATTTTAAGTTGGCTGCCATTTTGATATATGAGTAGAGTAGAATATGAACTGTTAAGGAAATGAGGAAATTTAATGTTAATATAAAATACTGTTTACATTTTTTTTCCTCTTGTGGGTTAGGGTGGAGAAAGGCATCTCAGAGAAAAGCTTAACATTAGGCACTGTCAAAACAGGTCTAAGGTTGCTCCCACTTTAACAGATTATCAGTGTTGCAAGTATTACAAGTGACAGGTTTTATAGAATGCTTTTCTAACATAACTTTGGCCTGAGATATAATTGATTAGAGATAGTTTACCTCTAATAAGTTAAAGCAGTGCAAACTGCAGTCTGTACTGCTTTTAGCACTTGAGCTAGCTGGTTAATCATAGAAGGATCTTTTCTCCTAAAGGCTCATCATGCAAATAGGATGCAAGGGAGAGAACAACAGTCCTACTATATTATGCACAAAAAGTGAGGACTTCTACTTGCCAATGGCAGTGCTGTCTGCCTCCTAACAGTAGGCTGAGTTTGAAAGAAAATTTCCTGTGAGACATGATGGTACTTAATTATATTAATAACTTGACCAAGAACAGCCTTCTGGAAAACTTCTAAAGCAATTAAAAACCATCCTTATTTCCAGCCTTACAGTTTTCTTCTTCCATTTGCTTTAGCAAAGAACTCCTGTAATGAATTGAATCTTGATCCATCACTGACTCTACACATGCATAGCTTTTGATCCAACTGCTCACAATCACAGCTGACATGTGTGTTAGAGGTTGCTCCTGAAGCATGAGAAAGTGGAGGAGAAGAGGGTTTCTGCTATTTAACTGGTAGGTGGTGGCTTTTCATTCCTTCACCCTTAGGGCTTAATCTTTACTTCTGAATCTTAAAAAAGAGTGAGGCTGAGAGCTGAAGCCCACTGCAAAGCAATTATCCTCAATGCTCCCATTTCCTGCAGTTCCTTTCAAGGGAATGACATTGTACAAAACAATGAATCAAGTATCACTTAGATTGAATCCAGGCATTCATCTATTTAGATGAGTTAAAAATCAGCATTTGAGAAAACTGGTCTGGCTGCAAATGGCAATAGAAACTAAACTCCTTCTTCAAAGCATTCAAAACTAACTTCAGTTAAGCAAGCTGATGAACTGATGACCCAGCACTGAAATGTCAGGGATCAGCAACTGGGAAAAGCCATGCATTTGATGGAGTTCACTCTTGGGGTCTGTGAAGGGTGGAAGGGTCTTACTCTAGCTGATATGTGCGCACAGGCAAGCGTTCCTCCACCTCAGGGATTTAAAGCAATTGTTTTCATCCTCGAGTTTGAGTGCCGAAATCTATTACAATGCAATTGCCCTCGCTGTTCTGACTCCTTTACTCTTCTGCTAGGCAGCTGAGGTACCTGCACAAAGCATTGTATTACTCATTAGGACAGCTCTTTTGAATAGATTTACTTAAACAAAACCAACTGAAAATCTTTAAATACTCATGGCATTTCCATTTCAGGATCATATAATAAATATTAAAGCTAGAGAGTTTAAATTACCTCTATATCTTCCCAAAAGTCTCTGTAATTGAAAGAGGCATCAGACAGTAATTTTCTACAATATACTGTTGGCATTGTAACTACCTGTTTATACCTAAGATTCTTTCAAAGCAAAATGTTCACACAAAGTTTTGAAAACAGTTATAAAATTACCAAAGCTCCATGCAGAGATCCATAAAGATAGGCAGGAGAAAGCATTTTTAATGAATACAGCATGAGTTTTTATTAAAAAAAAAAAAGAAAAGAAAGAAAGAAGGAAAGAAAGAAGGAAGGAAAGAAGGAAGGAAAGAAAGAAGGAAAGAAGGAAGGGAAGAAGGAAGGAAAGAAGGAAAGAAGGAAAGAAGAAAAGAAGGAAAGAAAGAGAGAAAGAAAGAAAGAAAGAAAGAAAGAAAGAAAGAAAGAAAGAAAGAAAGAAAGAAAGA
>JARCZZ010044875.1:0-49794 GCA_030323915.1 Brotogeris chrysoptera
AAAAGAAAAGAAAAGAAAAGAAAAGAAAAGAAAAGAAAAGAAAAGAAAAGAAAAGAAAAGAAAAGAAAAGAAAAGGATATGAACGCAAAAGGCTGCTCCTTTATGATCTCTGCTGGGACCTGTCTTCTCATCCCAGTGAGACACCCTCTCTTTTTTCTACCTCATCAAAGCTAATTTCTTCACAAATATCCCATCACAAAAACTAACTGTTCTCTCCCTTCAGTGTTTTATATAAAAAGAGAAAGTAGCTTTTCTGATGTGCAACTCAGTGTCTTTTACTGTCTCCCCATTTGGATGTTTAAGCTCCTTATGACTTGAATTACCTCCTTTTTTTCTGTATTGTTAATGATGAACATTCTATGGGAGCTTTATACATGTTAGTGATAGCACAGACCAATTATTTTGATATGCATGACTAGTTAATCAGAAAACATTAGTCATAATGACTATAGACCTGATCCTGAAATCTCTCTTCAGTCAAAACACCCATTATCATCCACATGACTGTTTAAGTGAACAAAATCTGAATAGGGATATTAGGAGCTAACCTACTGTTTTCATTTGAAATACATTTTCATATAGATGATAAAGATTACAGAGTCTTTCCTTTAACTCAGCTATTTAAGAGGATACAGCTACGCGAGTCTTTCAGCAGATTGAAAATAACATAAAGCTAACATTGTTTCAAATTCCATTATATTTACATTTAGACTAGTTGTGATTTGTAAAATGCAGACTGACTGTCAAAGACCTCTCAGACCATTTTAGCAATTTGCAGCCACATAATGAAAAATACATAGAAGTGAAGAAAAAAAGGTATTTTTCTAACTAAATTCACTTTAAGGACTTTGCTTGATTCAACAAAGTAGGAGGAAAAACATCTGCAATATAGGCCTAGGAGTCTCAAAGTAGTGAAAAATTTCCATATAAAGCTAAATTTTCTTTTTTTTTTTTCAAAGTGTGGAGGTTGCAATTCTGCGCCTAAAAAAAGAGATGTGACTTAAAAGAGCCTATTTACTTTCCAAAAATAAAACTGGTATGCTCTCTGCCTTTAGCTTTCCTTTTTTAACTGCCCATCTTTACCTGCAAAGATTTCACAGAGCACATTGTTTTCCTCCTCAGACACATATATGCAGATGCACACATTTATAAAACTTTTCTACCTGTTCACGTTGGTACTTATTTTTTATTATGCCTATCTAATTTAGATCATGAGAATGGCATTTATTTGACAGCTAGACTCATCTAAACAGGTTGTGTTATATTCTAGTGAGAAAAATGGGAACTTTTACGGTTTGATTCAATTCATCCTAAAGTAGATATAAAAAGATATAAATATGTCAGATAAATTGTGCCTAAAAGGGTCTGTTTCTCTCTGTTTTGGGGATTTAGGAAAACCAGATTTAGTAGAGACATCTATATTGTAAACCTCTAAAATAAGGTCAGATGAATACCACTTGATGATGCTGTGCACAAGATCTCATGACAAACAGCTCCAGTATTTTGCACTATGGGTAACAATATTAAATAGACTAAACCTTAAAAAAATTAAACCTTTTTATTGATACTCAAATACGATTTGCAAAGTGTCTATGGATCTCAGGTAATTAAAGTATATGGAAGACTCAGCTGTTTAGAAAAATAAGTTGACTCGTCACTGTAACAAGGACTACAAATGAAAGTAAGAGAGGATATTAAGAGTTGTCATTTGGCTGTAATACCTCTGTAAGAGGTAAAATATTGAAGTACTCGACAAAGATGACAGGAGGGACACTTATTTTTTTAACTCCTTCTTAACTTCTCAGTGAAAAATATTTCGGTGCAAAAAAGCCAGGAGGCTTCTATTAATTAAAAATTTGAAAAATGAAAAAAAAAAAAAAAAAATAGTATTTGATCTATTTTAAATGTCTGGAATTTGGAATGGAGTAGAGACAATGTTTATTAGGCTTTCGCTTTCAAGCTTTATCATGAAAAAATCTTCCGTTTCTTTTTTCTGAGCTCTAGCATCATTTACATTCACATGCCTTCTTATTTTACCCAAATTCTCCCTTCATTATCTTTCTACCCAGCTAACTTCTGTAATTACCCTTCCCTCTTCATGTTCCCCCTTCTGACCTCTACATTAACTTCACCCTTCTCTGAATTCTCACAATATACTCTTCACTCCTTTGGTTTGCTCTCTGAATTTCAGACAACGGAGCAAACTCAAACACTAGAACTAGCATAGTTCATATTAACAATAAGGAGTGAAGGCAGCAAAAAACGAGCTAAAAACAATTGTGATGATTCTGCCAGACACCAAAACATAGAGAAAAAAAAAAAAAAAAAAAAAAGACGATTTAATGAGACTGCCGAAAGCTTAGCAAATGATACAAGGGAGACAGTGATACCTTGTACAGCATCAAAGTGTTCAAGGTTACGGATAGCAAAAGGTCTCCCTGAATATACTCCTTTGTGCACAGAGAAACCGCTAGGCACTAACCACAACATCCCCAGCAAAACCCCACCATGGGCTGCTTTTTACCCCATTAAAGGAACTGAGTGTGAACTGAAGTGATAACAACTGGGTGGAACTGGCTTATTTGCAGCTGAAGGCAGGGACTTCTGCCTTTAAGCCTAAACACAGAAGGGGAAGAAAAGCTGCTCCCGAAAACCAAGCTTGGGTGGCAAAGATCCTGCAGCATAGGCTTCCAGAAGAGCAGCAGATCCAGTTGAGCACAATTTCAGCAAATGACGTAGGAAACATTTACAAATTAAAAGCCAGTTGCACTGATCAGCTCCAGCATGGCTCTGATCTATTTGTCTTACTGGAATTTGAGAACATGCACACTTGTTTGAGATTTCTGTATGAAAAGCAGCATGTCTTGGGAAATAGCCATGACTGGACAGCTCAACACCTAGAAATCTTGAGCACTCTGCTACCAGGGCACAACACAGCAGGGGAAGGACAGAAAAGCAAGAAGTCAATGGGGATGTCAAAGGAAACAGCAGCCATGGTCTGGCCAACAGGGGCTCAGATCCACCGCACCTGAGCAAGGTGAGCAGGGTATGTATAGCGACAGTAACCCACAGACCAGTGGTCACCAAGCAAGTCCATAAGGATGAGGCTGGTCCCAGGTCAGGCCAGGAAATCAAGTCAGCAAGTCAAGGTCAGGCTCAAGAAGATATAGAACCAGACACAGCATACCGAAAAACATGGTCGAGGGATAGAACAAAGGTAAGGACTTGAGCTTAAACGCCACTCCCAAGTCAACGGACCCATCCAGGATGGGTGAGGTGGTGACCTCTGTCAAGGCTTCCCGCAGCTCTTTATCATACAGCTCTTCTCACAGAAGTCTGATCCAAGGTTACACAACTGTCTCGTTTCACAGCTTGCCTTTGACACAAGCAGTTAAACCTCAAAAGAGGGAGTGAAGTTGAAGAAGTTGCAGAGCCTTTGGTGCCTTCGCACCAAGCATATGATATACCACATAATACCTGTGACATGTACAACAAGAAACGAAGTACTGACAGATCATGGAAAGGGTAAAATGTCGTGAAATCACCAGCTCTTTAATGGAGAATGAACCACTGAACTTAGGAAAAGAATTAAATTACATTTAAGTTTATAGAATGGATGCCTTCGTTTGCAAATTGAAGATGAAATCATATCAGTTTATTTATAGTTTCAAATATATGACATTTCAGAAAGGTTCATCTGTATAGGGGATCATGCACAATTTAGGCAACCACCTTTTTGACAATACAAAATGTAAAATTAAAATTTGCTTTCTTGGTTAGACTGAAATTGCATTCCTAGTGTTAGTGTGCAGTCAAAGTATCTAATTAGATATGTTTATTTTGACTGAAAGTTCAAATAACAGCATACCCTCAGTCAAAATAACAGGTTTTCCTACTGAGCTTATTCTTTGTATTAGCTCTCTATTTACTTCTAGTGTCCAAATATACCAGTTCTACTCAAATATTGCCATCCAGATACAGGTAAGCCAACATATTACCAGTAATTACCAGTAACAATAAAAGGCTGGTAACAAGCAGCAACAAGTGTTGCTGTTAGCTTTGTTACCCTATCACAAAACATTCTGGAAAAGTTCATTTTTTAGAGCACCCAAGGAATAAGTACTGAGGTGGCAAGGTTTATGGAAGATAATTTAATTATTCCAGGTACTAAAACATTAAAAAAGCTTCTCCAGCAGTTTGTTAATAGAAATTATATTGTTACTGAATAAAGAGGAAATTTCCCTTGTGTACAAGTAACTGGTTAAAACACAGGAAAAAAAAGGTCACAAATAGATGACCAGTTTTCTCAGTGCAGTCCCAAAAGGAAATTGTGCTAGGACTTGAGTATTCACCATCAGAAAAAAGAGAAACGAACAGTGAAATAACAAAGTTGGCTGGTGATATGATTTTGTTTAGGGAAGTAAAAATGAAGGCCAACTGGAAAAAACATTGAAGACTGCAGGATGCTGAGTCACTAATAATACAATGAAAAATGAAATTCATTGGAGACATATGTAAGGTAATGTACATGGGAAAAATAATTTTACACAAACAGTGATGGTCTTGAGTAGTTATTACCACACAGAAACAAGTTCTTGGGGTTATAATAGATAGTTCTAGGAAAATGTCAACTCAATGCTCAGTAGCAATCAAAAAAGTAAACTGAATGCTGGGAATTATTAAAAGAGGAATAGAACAAAAAAAAAAAAAAACCCACAGAAAACAGTGCTGTACAAATGCCATAAAAATCCATGGTGTGCTTCATTTTCAACAGCATGTGCAATTCTACCCGTTCCATCTCAGAGCAGAGTATGGTAGAACTGAAAACATACAAAAAAGAGAGAATGGATAATCAATAGCACCCACACCAGAAACACTTCAATAAACTAAAAAAAAAATAATATATCAACAGTTAGAGTATCACAGAGGTCTACCAAATCATAAGATGCATAGAGAAAGTGACCAGGAGTAGGACAGCAGCCTGGAAAATATCATTACAAGATTGATTTATACAAGCTACTGACAGAAGCTATGGACTGCAAACAGGATACTATGCTAAATGAATCTTTGATCTGAGCTGGTATAGCCACTGCCATTTTTTATGTGAAAAAGCAATGGAAGTAATCTGATACTACATTTCATTGTGCTGCTGTGTGCCCTCAGAAAGACTGTAGTGTGGATCTCTCGTTACAGACGCAGTGGCCCAGCCTACATTGACCTCCAGGCTGCAATGGGAAACACATAGGACAGTCCTGCTTCTGTGCAACCCAGACCATGCCCCCTGTTGGAGGCATTCCTGCTCATGAAAAAAATCCTGACCCACGAGTCTTTACTAAATTACTGCCAATAAATTTTATTTATTCTCTTGGTTTTCTCCACAAGAATCCACAAACACTGAGATACTTACCTGTGTTGTAGCAGATACTTTAGTGATTAAATGACAACAGGCCTTTGCACAAGCCTTGTAAGCTTAAACTAGATTGTAAATCTTCATGTATTTTCTTGGATTCTCCTTGCATGTTTTTGAATTTCAAGCTGTCATATTAAGCTTTAGAAACTGATTGTGTCCTGCCCTGAACCTTAATCTTCTGAAGAGTTTTTTTCTGACAGTAATAATCTTTAAAGCATTGTCTTCATTGATTACAAAATTATCGTAACTAGCACACCAATATTGCTTATAAAAGTGCGCTTTATTTCCATTTCCTTTGCTAATGCTTTTCAGTCTTTTTATTAGTTCTGATCCTTTGTGCATTCAAAAGAGTAAGATCCTTCCAGCTATTTTTTATTTTTTTTATTTTTAGAAAGAAACACTATTATTTTATTATATTTTTTTTTTACTCAAAGACATTTTCAAAGAAATTCCACCTGATGTAAAGAAACATATACCAAATTACACGGTAGTAATGGACAATTCTGATGGTTGAGCATACAGAACATTAGTAAATTTGCAGCAACTTAGTGTTCCTCATGAATCTTTCCAGGTTCAAAAGCACTGTAATAGTAAAAGCGAAATGCAATATGCTTCAGCAACAGTTAGAAAAGATGGGAATTAACACTTTGTTTAAGTTTTATACAGTTATATGAATCAATGATTCCACTGCCCTATGTCTACTCTCAGAGGAAATGAGAAAAAACTTTGGAATAACTGTTACCTCTGGGAAGACTTGGAAAGCCACGTCTTGCCCCGAGTTGCATATCAGACCACAGACAAGCAAGAAAATATAAAAGATGCTCTGCCTAGGAGTCAGCTAGTATAGACCACAAGCAGATCAACTCCATGACAGTTACACACTGATATTCACTAGCTATGCAGATTCCTTTTCATATTGGCAATAAATTAATTCAACTGAATATTCTGTTTTGACTCGTTTTCTGCTACTTTTAAATGAAAACAAGGAAACACTACGGAAATGGAAGAAGCAGGAGAAAGGGAAAAGAAAGACACAGAACTAAAACCTCAGTGAGTAAACAACATTGTGTAGGCAATAAATGGCAAGGAAAAGCTTTTTTAAATTATTAAGTGAACAAAATTAAAATATTAAAGTCTTACATGTGAAGAGATGATGCCAGGAAAAACAGAGGGCAGAAAATTTTACAGATTGTTATGGATCAATGAAACAATTGGGAACAGTAGTAGTAGCGGTACAATAAACATAGAAAGTTGCTACTCAAAACAGCTCTTTTCATAACATAGAAGAACCAGGCAGCAGCGCTGTCATTTGTTGATTTTGGAGGAGATGACAGAGTAACAGGCATACTATCAAAGAAGTATTTTGCATAAGCAGAGAAGCTGAGTGTTGGAGATGAGAGCCAGAGACTTGATCAAAGAAATATAAAAATAGTAGAGGAAATTAACAATGAAGATATCACTTATGTTTTAACTCTGAAAAAAAGGGCACACAAGGAAGAATGATGAAGGAAAGGAATAGTCTCCCTTACAGGACATATGAGGCTGAGCAGCTGCATTATATCAAAGATGAGCAACGAAAGATAGAACTGAGAGAGAACAGAAGTGCTGGTAATTTTCAGTAAGGATGCTACAATAGAGTGATTAAAATATGTAAAAAAGTGTTTCTCATTTCATATGGCCTGTTGCATACTAGATGGCAGTAGTCTGAGTGTTTGACCAGAGACATCATGATAAATAGTATTACACATTTACCTGCCTTGACAAGCTCTTTGAACAAGAAAAGCTTTCATCTTAATCATTCATCTCACTCCTAAGTGTATATACATTTAGTAAGAATAATGGTACTCCTTATTTACAGGAAAATGGTGAGAAGCTAAGTATGTCACTCTATATAGGGACTATATGGATAGCTACACTGCCAAGGAGCTCCAAGTTTGAATGCTATCATCTTAATTTCACAAAATAGATACCAAATTCTTAGCAGAAGGGAAATAAGGTAAAGTGAGATTATACCTTGGCATCAAGCCTTAGAACATTCCAGCATAATTAAAGAACTTTATTTGCCAGTGGCCCCAGAGAAAGTTCACATTAGCAATTATATGCTTCAACACAAATATTGTAATAAAGACAACGGAAATTAACTTCAACACAAGTTACTTCTCCTAAACACCTTTCCACTTAAAAAATTAGCATCTGTAAAGCACTTTTACTAGCTGTAAAAATTGTAGTGACAGATTAGAGATCTCCCTGAGATCTGAAAATCTCAAAATAACTCAAACTTCCAATCTATCATTTAGCAACAATTTGAATTTGTCCTATTCTCCTGTAGTCCCCTTGGGTCCAGGTAATGAAATATCTTTCTCTGACTGAATGGCTTAAAAATATACTATAAATATGACAGAACTATGGGGTTGATCACCTCCTGCACAGATACATAATAGATCAGGAATCTAGGATAAGTACTGGAGATGTAGATAGAAATCTTTTCATAGTTTCATAGACTATTTGGATCCTTCATTGAATAACACATGAGAATCAACTAGAAATCAATGGTTACTGAGGAAGGAAGTGGGGATGCATCTAGGTGAAATCTTGTCTCTTCAGAGGTTTCAGAACTATCCTCTCACTTATAGTACGACTTGGGAATTCAACACTAGAAAGGAGATTCCCCCACCGCATACATTTTTGAAACTGTCAAAAGGATTGTATGACAAAGAAAAAAAAAAAAAGCTTTCTTAAGTTCATATGAGATGGGAGAAAGGGGACAGGCTTCTGGAAAGATTAAGAGGTACGAAGCACTTCTCAAGTTGAAGCTACAAAATAGTCTTTAAGAATTTCTGTTTAACTTCAACAAAACTATTCTCAAAAATCAATTGGATTAATTGATTGGTGAGCCACTACAGGAACAACTGAGAGTTAAGCTGGCAGCCACTGGGTCAGCGTCACACTAATCGGGTGTAAAGTAGCAACCAACTGCTAAAGCTCTGTTCTGTACGTACTGTGGCAAAGAGTGGAGTCTCAGCAGTTCATGCGATAGAAATGATAACGTGGGGCAGAGGGTGATTTCCTAAACTGACAGGTTGAAGGACAACAGTAGGACTCAGTTCAAATTAATTGCTATGCACTTTAGTCTCTAAAATGCAATGAACATTTAATACAAATATCGCATCTAAAGATACTGTACATATAGTATCAAAAATATCAAATAATAGATGAATCAGGGAGCATGTTTATAAATTAAACATCTGGTATATCAATAATATATCTTATTAAGAAATCCCATAGGACCTACATATTACTGCTTTGATCATGGGTCTGCATTAAGGGAGAAAGGGGTAATCAAAGAGTTACAGTGACATATCTAGTTATAATCTTAGGAACTGCATCTGGAGTTATTTTAAGTAACATTAGCTTAATTCCTATTGATAGTTTAGCCAATGTATTCCTTCTGGAAAATAAAGTGTGGATTTTGTTGTTTATGATGATGATCAAGCCAATGGGTTTCCTGGATGGAGAACCCCTGAAGAGCCTTCTCAAATACCAGTGTGGAATGGTTATGAGCTGAAGCTCAAAGCTTTTATAGGTGGAATCATTTATCTTAGCAAAGCAAGGCAGCTCACTAGATGGTAGGTATCACTACAGGGAACTTTTACACGTGTTGAGGAAACTGTGAAAGTTGCAAGGGTAGGAATAGTCTATATCACTGTTACAAAGACTGACTATTATTTCCATTATCAAACAACAGATGCAGATGCTTAGCAGGCTATACATGTAAACATGTCAGTGAAGGTTACTATGATTCTATTTTCTGTGCATTTAACTTTAACAGAATGAATCTTGCTGCTTCTCAGCTAACCTGCACATGGGAAATTCTATTAGTTAATGCTAACTAACAGAACTAACAGGGTTAGCAGAGCTTTGAGGTTCCAGGTCTTAGGGCTCAATTCATTCTGGCCATCTCTACAGTTCAGACTGTATTTAAAGCACTACTGATGTTTGATTCAGCTAATTCAAAAATAATTTCTGGAGGCTGAGAAAAGCTGCATTTGATAAAAACTCAGTTGTCAAGTGGTATAGCTCAAATCAGAAACTGATCGATTGCTGCCAGCTAGAGGCTTTTTTCCAGTCATATGTACTGAGTATTGTGTGACAAAGCTAAGGAGAAAATTGTGGTGAACAAAAGGAAGGATGGGGGCTCCAGGTACTTTGGCTACTCAAGTGAACTTTTGATCATTATAACAGCTTTGTTACATCTTCACAGTAAATATGCAATAAAATAATGTCAGCCAGTGCTGGAAACCAGGACATCAGCGTTTATCATTAAATCCTTGACAAGTTGTGCAGTGTTCCATGAAACTGAACAGGCTCATGGTGAACAGGCTCAACTAGGAGCATGATATTCTGGTGTACCCCCTCCCCTCCACCTCAAGTCCCCATTCCCATTTATTTCTTTTTCTCTGTCCCTGTCTTTTGATAGGTAAGTACCAAGACCCACAGAACTGACTGCTGCACCACTAGGCATCACGGAAGCTCGGAAAGAGAGTGTTGGTGCTCAGCAGATATGTTGGCTTTTAAGAGTCCTCTGGGACACTTTGCTCCAGGATGCAGCTGCCACCTTTGATTTTTCAAACTTTGTTTTTCTGGATGGGAGGGTAGCTAAAATATATGAACATATATACATATTAAAGAAAAATATATACATGTTACAAGATGGGCTTGCATTTCAAGTAGAAAGTAAGTTACAGGTATTCTTCTTCAGAAATGCAGAAATTACTTCAGGTAGATAGACAGAGAAAATGAAATCTGAAGCATCCATATGCAAATACCAGTTGGATGTAACTACCAAATAAAAATCTGACGTTCTCAAGGTCAAAAACTTAAGACGGATACCAACATAGATGCCAACAGTACAGAGAATATACAGTTTCAGGTGTACTTGTGAATAAAAAGATTCTTGGTTTGTTTTTTTTTTGTTTGTTTTGTTTTGTTTTTTATTTATTTATTTATTATTTTATTTTATTTGGTTGGTTGGTTTTTTTTTAAACTAGAATGCAAAAATGCTAGTTTTGAATCTTAAGGTTAATCATTACATAGGGAATTCCAGAGCCAGGATGCCTCTCTAAGGAAACTATAATTCTGACATAGTAGTTGTACAAAAAATGGCGTCACAGCACTTACAATCCAGCTCAGAAATATTCCAGGCAGTTTCACTTGCAAGCCACTGTACCATTCCGTCTCATAAATGAAAAGGAGATCAAGGAAGAGGTTTCTTCATTTATTTTCCTTTCAGTTTGATCATAAATGCTGCAATCCTACCAAAGTTCAGCTTTCTGCCCAGTGCCAACAGATCCACAGAGTATCAACATTCCAGAACCCTGTTGCAAATATTTAATAATTACAAAGGACAATGGCTGTTTGTACAGCATGGATCTTCATTTTGTTAAAACGAGATAAAATCTTAGTTGCTGGGCATAATGTAGGCAGTGTTGCCTCATGAAGAACATGAAAGGATGAGTGAGTTTTAAGCATAAGGTTCAGTGTACCTCAGAGCAGGGGAAATAAATCCTACACTGAAGGATTTTTTAAATCCTCCTAAAGCTGATACAGAATCTCGGTCCCTACGTTATTCTCTAAAAAAAAAAAGGAAACAAAAGGACAAAAAAAAAACACCACAAAGACCAAACTGAGGCACAAAAGATGAGCAAAACAACTGCAACCCTTGCTGGCAGTCTCTGAAGAGAAACCTGAATGGACATAAAGGGCACTACCTTGGCATCTCTAACAATAGTTACCCAGGTAGCAGTGAAAATGTGAAACCTTCACCGAAACAAAGCTGATTGCAAAATTCTGAAGACTTCTGGCACAGCAAAGGAAGAGCATGCCCTCACTTCAATTCTGGTTTTCTGTGAATATGAATTAGATCTTTTGAACAAAATTAACTCTCCATTTTCCTATCACAACCATTCATTTCTTAGAAAACAAACAAAACAAAACCAAGAAACAGAAAATTTGTCTTCCCATGCCAAATGCAACAAACTTTTTTTTTTCCATAGAAGTTAAAGTTTAGTTCCATTGAAGCTACTATGTTTTGTATGACTATGCTTTATTTTCAAGTAAGAACTGAATTTATTGAACTATCTGTTCCATGTAATTACTTTCTGTAGATCAAGCTTTTCTAATAGATCTGTTCTCCCAATGACCTTGCTGTGTGTACAGAACTCCCAATGACATTAATGAACGTCAAGCACAAGACATGAGCAAATATGTCTCATGTCATTTTAAGTGCTAACAGAGACCATATAGTGCAAGCACTAAGTTGCATAGTAGCAACAACTACTGTTTTTTTGATGAACATTAAACAAGATTTCTTCTTACTTATGCCCCATAATTGAACTCTTGCTGTTAAAAAAGAATCACCCTATACCTCTGTCGTTGTGCTTTTACACCTAAGAGATCTTTCCTAAGTAGTACTTTCCTGTTTTCCCAGTGGCATCAGTATTCATACCAGCAATTATTTTGCAAAACATAGCATGTATAGTTTTGTTTAACCAACACAGAACACTTTCCACCTATAAATGCCACCTTCAGCTGATGTCATAAAGATGCAACGAATGCATTTGCAGAAGAAAATCCATCCATGACATCACACATAAACAATTCAAATATATTCCAAAGACACAAGAGTGTTTCCACCCCACCCCTTGTTACAGGGGAGGTAGCAAATGTTCCTGACTTCATTTAACATGAAAAGGGTCTTTAAAAACAATAAAGTAATTAGAAAAGTTCATGAGAGATAATTATGTCATGTAAAGATGAGCATTCCCAGAAGTGCTTTTGGCTTTATTAGAAAAGAACATTTCTCCTCTCAAATGAATTTCACAGACATGAAGGTGTGGGGAAATAGCACCATTCTCATCAGTGTTAAAAGCATATGATACAAATGAGGTCTTCAGCGTGGCACTGACTGCAATAAATTACCAAGTGTGTGTTCTGTTTTCTGAAATGGGCTCAATTTATCATTTTACTGTTGTTCCATTATGCTAATGTACTATAAAATCACTTTTTGCTGTTGCTGGAAGGTGAAGAAGGGATATCGATTTTTATATACAGAACTTGGAAGTATTGCAGCAGTAAGTTGTCAAGGGTTAATAACCCTAACAGAAGATACAATATACATAAAAGCAAACTTCCAAGGACTTTGTAATGACAAATTTTCATAACCCTACTGGAAGCAGAATAACCAGAATATTTTTCTTAGCTTAGCTATCTAAAAAAAAAAAAGAAAAAAAATTTGACAGAATTAGCAATAGTTAATTGCTGGGCTAAAAACTCTCCCCCTGCTTCCCAATTAACCCTTGAATTGACAATGGACATTGTTTTGGAAGTGCTATTTCAATGAAGGTCAGATTAGAGAATGCCATTATCATTCTTTTCAACCAGCCCATATAGCAGACATGAAGGATAATGAGACAGGTGATTACCTGCAAAAAATGAATACTCCTTCTCTAAATATAACATTATACAGTGTTTTCTTTCTTTTGAAATACTGGATACAAACCAGGTAAGTATTAAAAGAGGATGAGAACTGGATTTAGATGGACAATTGGTTTGCTCTTGTATAATAGTTTTTTTGTGACTGAAATGTAACTTGTATACAGAAAACCTTTTTCTGGAGTGCATCGAAAAATAGAGTATTGCTTTCAGAAATACAGTTATACTATGAATCACTTCTAATGGGAAGCATTAGAAGGGTATGCCTTCCCTTACCTGTAAACATACATAACCTATGAAGCTGAGGCAACTAATCCAGAGGGATAATTTAACATATACTGATATGAACAGGCTGCCAAGAGAAATGGTATTTTAATACCTCCCTGGAGGTATTTAACGACGTGTAGATGCGGCAGTTAAGGTTTAGTGGTGGACTGGAAGTGCTAGGTTAACCATTGGACATGAAGATTTCCTTTTGGGACAGGGGCAGGTTGTATAAAAATACCAAACAAGAAAAGGGAAAATGAAGAAGAAAGAGGACAAGTTTGGTTCTGTACTAGTTTCTCTTGTCAAAATGCTCTAAGGCCTGACCAACACAATTTCTGTCACTACAATGCGTCAGCACACCCAACATGACAACAGCTCTGTGGTATTGCACACTCACAGCAAATTTAGGATAACAGGTCTAACAGTTTTGTCTAACAGTTTTGTGTATATATGTAATCAATGCATACTGATAATGACTAGCAATTTGCAGAAGCTAACCATTCCTACAGAAAGCTGTTACTCCAGGAGTTTTATTTTGTTTCAGAAGTTTTTGAAGAATTTTTGTGTTAAAGTTTTAAACAGAATTTTACATACAGCAAATTTGCACAGTGAGTAATGAAAACTAATGCAGCCATGCTTCCTAGAAAGTATTTGCCAAAATCAGGACTAGCATATTATTGCTAAGTTGTTACTTTATTCTGCTTTTCTAAAAAAGCTGAATTAGTACCTTCCTTTTCTGAATGCAGACTGACTCTCAAATTGATATTGCATTTCATATTTAAAAGGTTGCAAAATAATGCATTATAAAATTTCTGAATCAGATGGAGACTAAGTCACAGCGTGCTACATAATGTATTTTCATTTAAATTAAAAGTGGTTTAATCCTAATAGAAAAGTAAACTGCCGATGCACAAAATCTGAAAATACCATAGTAACCTAGGTTGACATTTGAATGTGTCTACTCAAACAATACATTGGTTGCATATTAAGAACTTTATCACTTTTCCTTGTACAGCAATCTGAATCTTATTCAGATAAATGGCTGTCAAAAAGAACTACCATAAGAACCATGCAACCACCATTAAATCATGTACTAATATTTCAAGACATTTAAGAAAGGTCAGTTTAAGTACTCTGATAATTTGGTTTTAGAACAAAATGTTGATAACTCTGGGAAAATGTCCTAAATGCTAAATGCAAATTGCACAGAATACTGTTTCCTTTCTTTCCTTCTCCCCCCCTTCCCCCCCTCCCCCCCCCCGACTACTGATTAAAAATATTGTGGACCTAAAGTGCATTTAATTAGTTAATATACAGAATAGAATCACAGAATATTCAAGTTGGAAGGGATCATCAAGCCCAACCCCCCAATGCAGTCAGCATTTGGTCAATCCAAGATGAAGATACCACAGCTAAACAGAAACAAAAGCGTAGCTGTCTCTCAAACTCATAAGCAACTTACTTGTAGCATCACTGATTGATTCTTCAGGAAAGAAAACTTTTTGGTGAAAAAGAACTGGTTCTAAGAGATATTTTCCCTTATGTCTGGAGAATTAAAAATTACCCACATTCTGAAAAAGCTTTGAAATCACTGGATAGTGTGCAGTGCTCCCTCATGCACTTCTGTCACAGGGGAATTAATCCATGAATTATTTGTACAGATGCCAAGGGAAACAAAGGCTTTTACTGATTCATTTCCCATGTAAAAATGCACCCAAATGATAGGAGAGAAATTTTTAGAATCTTTTGTAAGGGTACAGTAAATTCTTAGATATTTCATTTTGTGACATAGCAAAGCAAAAGTAGGTGATGAGAAAAATAACTTCATTGTTGTCTTAGATATGTCTGGTGCAGTTGCTGAACACTTACAGAGATTCATGTCTCAGAGTATCAACAGAGATGTTCTCACAGTGCTGCAGACCATTTTTAATCAGTGTTCATGTTTTGACATCAGTCTCAAAAAGGGGATGAGAAAAAGCTGAAGTTCTACTCAGCTTGGTACAGGGTAGGGGTACTGAGACTAACACCACATAAAAATGGGGAAGTAGAGATGCAAACCATACCATTGCCCAATCTGTAATTAATTTGACATTTTAAGTTTTATAAAACTGTGAAATAATTTTAAAATACTTCAAGCGTTTAGACTACTCATTTACTTCAAACACACCTGACACAAAAAGTCTCACCCTTTTAGGCTTTTTCATGAAAAGAATCATAATAAAATGAAATATCAATTACAGAGCACAGGAATTTTAACACACAGTTGACAGAATACTTTTCAAAAAGTGTTCGTACAGTGTTTGCAATATCCCCAATTAAATTGATTTGCTGGATTTTTTAATTCATCAGAGCTTCTCTTGGAAGTATGAACAGTTTTGAGTACCCAAACCCTACATTGTGCCTTTTCCTCTTAAAAGTTTTTTGCCTGCATCTTTCATTTATCAGATATAGAATGGGAACCAGCCTATCACTTTCTGCTTTTAAGCACTGAGTTTTTGGTAATGACAATTTTACCTGCCCTAATTCATAGTTGTGCTATTTGTAAGGACAGGAAGATTTAACATATAGTAAGTTTTAGTAAAGCATTTCCTAACTACGAAAAAAAGAATCAATCCCTCCTTTTTGCTAGAATTTATAGCTTGGCACACCTAAGTAAATATATACCAGTACCTTATTTCCTCTTCTAAGAAAAGAAAACCATGGAAAGGTAACAAGACAGAGGCAACTTGTACACAAGCATTTTTCAAAGGCTAGCTAAAGAACAACAGGATATTCTAGGGAACTCACCAGAAAAGCACTTTTTACAAATTTTAAAGAAAAAGACCGAAGGTAATAATGACCACATCTAATCAATTCAGATAAAAAAATAAAGCATCTGATAATGGATTAAACTGGGAATTAAATATGCTAAAAAAACCCCATTAATATCAGCTTACAGAAAACAAATGCCATCAAACTACTGTCAAACTATATTCTTTTTTTAGATTACGAATTTGCTTGACATTGGTAATTGATAAATATGTTTAGATTCAATAATAGAGTCAAATTAAAAAAAAAATCCTGGCAAATTGAAATCTCTGTGTGTTATATTTATATTTGCTGGCTTTCAGCTTCTAGATAATGAAAGCTTAAATCCTGAAACAGTTTGTAAGTTCTCCATTCCCATAAATGTCAGAAGATTACAACAACATATATAAACCCAATCATGATCTGCAGTTTCGCATAACTCATGTGACTCTTCTCCTGCACCTTCTAACAATTTTTTCTAGCAGCTTTCTTGAAATTTAGACACTAAAATGGTGCATGATACTCCAGATTTTGTTATGCAAGTGTCAAAAGCTGCCTGGCTCCTGGATTGTCTGGTAAAATTCTATAGTTTGACCTTCAAGCATTCAAGTCAATACTTCAATGATACTACTTTTGCAGTCAAATGCTGCAAAAGCTTCCAGGAGAACCTTTTGTGATGCAAAAGTTACCACAAACATTTTTCCTCATAATTCAAATGAAGGCAAATGAAACAAAAGCAGGGCATGGACACAAAGGCAGCATCCTCTGGTAAGAAATAGGAAAAACTTGGGCTTCAGAAAGAGATCAAATGTTTACCGCTACAGTTACGGAATAGCTGTGTAACACATTAGACTAAACAATAATGAATGAATACTCTGACTCTAAATTTAAAGTTTAAATTTGTCTTCTACTCATTGTACGCAATTTCTCACACACAGAAAAAAAGATTATATTTGCTTCAACTGTATAGGCTTCTACTGTGCACTCGTCACAACAACTACCCACCTTCTAAGACAATAGCTTGACAAGTATAATTTCAAACAGCAGTAGTGGCATATAAAACCTTCAGCCACTCATTCCCACTAATATTCAGCTGTGCAAAAGAAAATCCACACTACACAGTAAAGTTTACAGGAAAACTGACCTCTGGATTTATCTGGTTTTTTGTTGTTTTTTTTTTCCCCCCTGGATGGACTATTTTTAATCCAGACTACTCCTTAACTCAGTGAACTCTTGACTACAAACTAACCTGTCCCTAACCCTAATAACAAAAACATCAAAATCCTCCACATTGAACAAAAGTGGTGGGACTGAACAGACACAAGGACAAGTTTTCATAGTGAGAGTCAAAAAGAGACAAGGAAAAGATAACAGGCCTTTAAAAAGTACTTGTTACTAACATCACCCCAGGTGGAACTGTCAGTCACTATATTGGCTCTTCTTTTTTTTTTATGATAAAAAAATACGCTTAACTTAATCAAGAACAACACTCATGCACATATATTCTCAATACATTTTTTTCCAAAGCTGCCACTGTGCCATGAAAATATTTGCTGCAATAGAAGATACCTATCAGTGTGTACTTGGCTTCACAGAGTTTATAGTCTGTGGAAAAACAAATCACATGACAAATTTTAAAAGGCCTTACACATGTGTAAACTATTTTGTAAAGTCAAGTGCAACTGTTAAAGCCCTGTACATATCATAGAACCATAGAATGTTTTGGGTTAGATGTAACCTTAATGATCATTTAGTTCCACCCCCCCTGCCATGTGCAGGGATACCTTCCACTAGACAATGTTGCTCAAAGCCCCATCCAACCTGGCCATGCAGTAGTGAAAAGATAAACAAGGAGTAGCATTAAAAAGGTCAAACCACTGCCTTGGTTTCAATAATAACCTCAGCCTGAAACTCTGTCTTTAGTTTAACATCTCTAGATTTAAATCAGCATGTACCCCCCTTACCTCATTATTCATTCAGATTGGAGATGTGGATCATTAAGCTGGGTATTAATTTGTTCCTAAACTGTACTCATTCATCATCAGTTGGCAGTAAGAGGTTGATCAAGTCAGTTGTGGAATACTTCTGTGACCCTCCCACAAATTGTATATTTTCTGCACGAGTTCCTTTAACTGTTTTAGTAGCCATTTTGTTAAGCATGATGATCTCCGTGGTCAGGTTAGTCACAAGAGTTATCTCTGTCATATTCACAAATTGTCCTCTGTATTCTAAACCTGTATGTTTGTATTAACTTCTGTATTGTATATAAAGGGTATTTGTGTACTGTTCTTTCTAAAAAGACATATCTGATATACTATGATGATAATTCACAACGGAACCTGGTATTGCACAGAATGAGGTCTCTACTGGGGAGAAACACAGTTGTCAGTAAGGATTAGCTTGACTGTGTGAGGATGGAGTTACTCTGAGAAGATGCATGTGATAGCTAAAAAGTTCTTAATTTCCTTCTGACTTCAGCTTCTCTCTCATGAACAATTTCAAATATTACAGCACAACCCATTTGCAGCAACTCGTGTCTCAGATGATTTTTCATGATGAAAAGATAATTCTCAGCAATAATTTGGTGGATGAAGAACTACTAAAATCTGTAGTATGACTCATCATCATAATTTGTGCCATCTATGTTTTTATAAATAATAAATCTATTGTATAGAAATACTTCGTTACAAAATGTATGGGTATGAAAACATCACAACAGATTAAGAATTAAGCAAATCTACAATGCATTAGATGCTCAACATTCTAGTTAAGGAAACTTCTGTAATGGAAATTTTACAGCTACTATGTTTTGCCTTCCCACAGAGCTCTGGGGGTTTTGCCAGCTTCTAAAAATTTGTAAAAATATTAAAATAAATAAAATATTACAAATAATAGTATACAATATTAAAAATACTATCACTCTGTTTATCCACAAATTAAAATTATTTTGCTAGAAGACAGGTGAAGAAGAAGGTAGGTGCTTATCCCTCTTAATAAAACTGCATTTTCTGTTTAATACCTAAAATAAACCATATGCTGGTTTGGTTGATTGGTTGGTTTCTTTTCTGGTTTTTTGTTTGTTTGTTTGTTTGTTTTCCTGTGATTTAGAACTGTTCACTCTACAAAAGAAACAGAAAAATATTCAGGTCTATGTATTGAAATGTACCAAATCAGAAATTTACCTGATTTTTCAGAGGGAAGAGAAATGCTGGGTTTTGTAGTATCCAGAATAACAGCCAATCCTGCAGAGAGTGATGGGAGGATGCTGGTACTGAGGTCTATGCGAGTTAGACTTTCAGTTTCTCCTTCCAAGGCTTTTAGAATACCTCCAGCACAGTTACCTCCTGTCTCATCCTTGTTTGAGCTGTTCTTCTGTGGACTCTGAACAATATGAACGATACTCTGCTGGGCCAGGTCACAGTTCTGCAACACAAAATCAAAATCTTAATAAATAATTAATTATAACGTAAGGGACAAAATCCCTCTATCTCCAATTTGGTACTCATTAAATGGTCTCCAAACCATTTTGTGTAGAATTTCAGTGTGCAGTAATGTAGTTTAAAGCAAAGTGACAAGTGTAAATTGCTGGAATTGCGATTACTTGCGTTGGCAAAAGGGTCACAACACTTACAAATTCTAAGCATTTAACAAGGAACTGGTGGACCAGAGCCAACATCTCTCAGTCTAGTTTATTGGCGCAAAGTAATAACTCCAGAGGGAGCACTACTAAACCAAGTACTAAGAATATTCAACACTTAACAGGCATTTACACAGATAATGCTGATACACACTCTTTGTTGTAGCAATTCTGGGTCAAATTTGACAATTACAGAGAGTTAATGAGCAAGCTACTCCAATGCATCTTTGTAAACAGAAACAGGGAAGATGATGCTACAAATGAAGACTGATACTTATTTTCTGTCCTTAATGTAATTTTCAACCTAAATCTGGCTTTAGATGCACACTCACTATGATGAATTTTCCATTCTTTCCAAAGCTGGTATTTAACTATTGACTTCAGAATTAGAGAAAGCTTGTGGAATATCTCATGACTGTTAGAGTCTTTGATGGTAAAACAGAAGTTTTCCTACCCACTTTACCCCAAGAGTTCTCACATATACATAAATAACTTCCTTTCTCAATTAGCATCAGTAGCATTAGACAGTCTTACCGGACCTTGGGTCTAAGAAAAAAGCAGGCTGAATAAGTATCTTATGAAAGGTTTATCCATCATAAATCAAGATAGAATTCATGTTTTGTTCATCATTTTCCTAATACAGACTAGGAAACAAAAATATTGCCTCAGAATTAGAAACTACAGAGACTTTGGATGGTTTATAATTAAAGAAGGGCTATCAAGACATTCATTACTGATCCTTCCATAGCACCATGAAACAAAAACTGTTCTTTTGGGGGTGATACCTCCTGCAGATGCACACCTAGTTCTCCAGTGTCATGAATGAGCCACATGCAAACATCAAGCTACAGATGAAGAAATTGTTTGAATTTCCTTCAAGAAAAGCCTTTGCAGCATCATTACGTTGGACAAATCTGCCCTGAAATGTCAAGGACTGTCAATCACATTTGGGAAGAACAGAAGGAGAATTCAGAAGCATTTGTCTCAGCATCTATGCAATGTTCAAAACATTCAGTTTGGATTTGCAATTACTATATGCACTTTTAATTGAAAAAGATTCATATACAGATATTTTAGTGCTGTTTATACCCTTGCTATTATCTCTTTCTCTCTCTTTTACCACTTCTTCTCCTCTGGTCTCACACTTTAAAGTGATTTCATTCCATTCTCTTTCTAATGCTTCCCCCTCCACCCTTTCTGTCTTATGTATTGCAGTTTTAAAAAACAAAAATATGTTTCAGCTTTGGTTTTTAATTGGAATTTTTAATAACACAGTTTTTTTCTTAGTGAAGCAGTAATCAGGCAGAAGAGATTTGTCAGTGCAAGGACACTGCACTCTTAATATTCAGACAAAGCAGTTATTAGATTTCAACTTCAAAACATCATGTTTATACTAAAGGTCTCATTTTTTCTGTACAACTCATAGCCAATAACATTTTAACAAGATCCATTTAAATAGCTCAATAATTTCCTTCATTAATACAAAATCCAAAACACGGCTGTCACTCTAAAACTTCTCCAACTGAGAACACTGCATACCATTAAGAAGGTAATAACATAAAATAGATTAATAATAAAATTAATAACTTAGGTAAATGAGGAACTCAGAAGTGATTTGCCCTGTACAGCTAGATTCACAAAGGGAAACAGGTATATATGTAATAACTCACAACCTTGGAAACCCCTAATCAACTGTCCATCAAGCCATGTTTTAATGAGCATCTCTTCTGGCAGTTTTGCTTGCTTTAGCAGCCCCTGTTCAATTTTTTGTCAGCATCTACTATGCTTCTCAGTTTGTTTCCTTTTAACCTTTGCATCAGTTCCCTGATACAGTTCACAGCTTGATGCTGTGCTACAGCCACATTGAGGGGATGGTAAGGAAGAGAGAATAAGAGGGATGGCAAGGGCTGCTTAAATCAAACAAAATGCCCTCACAAAAAAATAACCTTTTTCAACCACTCTTGCTTGGTCTTGAATGTTGCCCACAGTTAGATGTATGGCTCAAATTGATTGATTCTTAAAACGTACAGGTTCTTTTCCAATTCTTTTTGCAGGCTGGAAGGTATGTGGCTAGCTTAGGAACAAAGGGAGGGCTGACAAAACAGAGACACATCTGCTATTCTCTCTACAATCATGTCAAGAACCACATATTCAAAAAAAAAAGATATAAAATTTGCACTTTGGCAATTGTACATCCAGATGATGATAGAAAGAACATATTCCTGGATTTCACATAATGAACGTTTTATATTAAAAGAGCATATAAACATGTTTTACCTCTGCTTTCTTCTTTATCAAAAAACAGAAACAAGCTTCAGAACATTAAACATCACTACTGGTGATGATAATGTAGATTACAGACACAGAAAAGATTAATTAGAAGATCACAGGATAATTTTTTAAAGATAGCAGATTGGAAAAACAAACAACGTCTTTGATTTGTATACTGCATATATTTAATATGGAATTAGGGTGATTAATGCTTTATAGCAAACTATACTTTGTAGACAGTAGGTGGGCTAGGTCTGCAGCTTTTTTCTCTGAGAAAAAAAGACAGAATTCAAGCTATTTCTGTAAATGTTAGGTTTTGTCTTAGGTTACTACAGCAACACAAATCTAAATACAATTGTTCATGTCAGTGTCACTTTCAATTTCTTCATGTATTTGTTTTACGCCTCAGGAAACATTTCTTTTGAGAGTATCTATTATTAATGATTCTAGAGATATTTTACTGTCTTAGCTGTTGATCCAAATTAATTCCTGTGATCCATATTCCAAAGGGAAATACTGCAAATGTACATAGTATAGATTAGGAAGTATGTCCTTGCACTGGACCAAAGGGAGCTGAGAAGATCCAGTATTAGGGACTGGGTGTTTATGGAGAATGGGTTTTGGCTGACTTGGAATGATGAATTCATGGCAGATGAAATTAAAAGTTTTTTTCATTCAAGGCTTTTTCATGTCTTTTCTCTTTTTTTTTTTTTCTTTCTGAATTCTGAGCTTGAATTTCAAAAGGCTGAGTCTGCACATCCTGAATGAATAACACAATATCCCTGGCAGTGTTCAAGGCCAGTTTGGACAAAGACTTGGATGTCACCAAGTCATGGTGTGACCATGTCACGGTCTAGGGTGGGGCATTCCCACCCATGGCAGGGGGGTTGGAACTAGATGATCTTAAGGTCCCTTCCAACCTTAACTATTCTATGAGTCTATGAATATTCTTCGGTTTTGTCAGCAGTGGGCTAACTAAAAGGTCACTCTGGAAGACTCAGCTAAACTGTGAAGACGGAGAAGATGACTCTGTTTCAGTAACTGAAATCCTCTTGTTCTGACTGATTTCTGCTTGATATGTTCTTGACAACATATTTTGATATGTCAGTACTGAGTGTCCTCCATCTAACAAATATATAGACTACTCGAGAAGTCATATTATATTTTCTGATATGCAATGCACTTTATTTTGAAAGGTTTTATTTAAAGAAACACTACAGCAGAGAATACTTTGAATTTGAAGATATGGATTTGACTGTAAAAAAGCTAATTTCTTGCGGTGCTTTCTCTTGAAAGGGAATTTCAAATATTTTCTTTCCATGTTAACCACCAGTTGGGATTTTTTTAGGTGTTTTTTTCTATCGCTTATCATCTCAAAAGCAATTTTTCACATTCCACTACCTAAGATGCAGTTCTAACTGTTCCTATTATCTGGAGAACCTCATCTTTGCCCATGAATCCCTGGGGCCTACAGAGTGGAAAAAATAACAGTTTGCCTAATTGCTGCCTATTTAGATTAAGCAGATAATAGACTGCCTGATGATACTCAGAAAGAGATTCACACAAGGTAAATGCTCCAGAAAAGGTATTTTAAACTTCTAGGAATGATCAACAAGAATGAAAATGTTGGCTTTCCAGTTAGGTTTTTTCTTAACTGTGCTGTATTTCAATATCAGATGGGAAAATAAGTGGAACACTTTTGTCTCATTCATCTGCAGAATTAATGAAATAATAAAAAACCTCTCCAGAGTACCTATGGCACCATATGCCTCTTCAAACCAACAGGACTCATGTAAAAGTGCAGATGGCACGCTCACTATTCATGGAAAAGTCTTTTTCCATGAGCAGCTTTTTATTAACAGGAAAAGTCTTTTTCCATGGATAGTCTAAAGAAATATTAAAGGTGACCTTCTAAAAAGAAAAAAAAAAAAAGGCAAAAAGCAGCATAAGGAGTTCCCAGAAGAAACACCAAACCTCACTTTATTATTGCTGTAACCCTCTTACAATCCAAGGACAGAGACAAAGTCTCAAAAGCAGCAGACACAGAAAGGATATCAACTGGAAGAACAACACAATTTTCATTCCCTGATCACAGACCAATGACTCAAAAAAGCAAGCAGAAGAAAGCAGCAACAGAAAAATATCCTTTAGTATATAGGAAGGAAAAGCTGAAACGTCAATGAAATTGAAAGTAGAGATTACCTAAAAGAAGAAAAAAATACAGACATGTTATTAACATTCTGTTAAGCCATGATGGTCTAAGAAATGGGAAGCAATATTTGCAAGAAGGCTTAACATCTTTTATTTAACCAGCTGATACAGAAAGAAAACCCAAATAAGCTTCTGGGCTCAGAGACTCTTCCACAGGTCATGGTACAGGTAAATCTGAAGGGAAAATTATCCACTGTTAAAATTATGAAGCAAATCAGCACTCTGATCTGATACTGCCATCCATTTGTGTGTATTTTGGCTGCTGAGCGGCATTGAGCTAAATATTGCTCCACATGGGTAAAGGAAGAAAAGCCAGAGCGCCACTGGGCCTAAATTACACAGACCACTTAGCAGTTAAAGCCCAGCAATCAGAAACTATTTGCTATTTTATAATGCTGTAGAATACATCTAATATTTGACTTCAGTTCACCTTTTCAACATTTTCAGAGTTATACATTACAGTGCTTGTGTAGTATTCAGACTATTGTGGGTGCTAAGCAACATCTAGAAATAGAAGGATAAATAGATGTATTGTTGAAAATACCAGATATTCAAATAAATGTGATGAATAGGCAAAAAGACCCTTCACTTAGCAGAATATTTTACCCTGATTTTTATAATGCCTTCCTATTCAGTGCTTGCAATAGTTTAAATATTGACTGTGCCAAAGAAATAGAATAAAAGGAAAGATATAAAAAATGTTCTATGAAAAAGGATTCATTGCTTTCTAAATGTAAATCCTGGTATCATTTTAAGGACTACTATTAGAGTTCCAAAGACAGACTACTGAAGCAAATGAAGGAACGTGTACATGGGAGTTTTCAGTTCAGCAGGTAACAGTGAAGTTGAAAATAACCAGATGCAAAAAAGGGACATAGAATCACAAAATCTTAACACAACCAGCAGCAAACTCCAGTGGATGGGAGGCAGGTCTTTAGAGTATTAAGATGTTGGGATATAATAAATTGCCTTTTTTTAAGAGGATATTGAATATATCCTCAAAACAACTTTAAAATAAGGATACAACATTCTTAAGGTGATGTCATGGTTAAAACTTATGCAATGACAGGCAATAAAGGTGGACACAATAAACAGCAATATAAACGTATGGTTTCCCAGATAAGCCACATTCATGGTGGCTTCATTGCATTATGAGGGGGGATTTAATCTCCCCCTCCTCCTTCTCACCCCCTTTAAATTTTTGATTGTGTTTCTATACCTTTTCTGTTATCCCATTAGCAAGACCAGGGCTAAATGAAGAGTGCCAAGTCTTGAACTATTTATTCAGGTAAGAGTAAGTTCTGAACAAATCTGGAGCAAAGCCTGAGAGTTTTGTTACTTACAGACATTTTGGGAGAAGATGAAGCTTATATAAAGCATGTCACTTAAATGGGACCCACTGGAGAGGTATTTGACCTGTGGGTTTCCTTACCACCTTCAGCCATTGGAGGTGGCAAGATCTTATGCTACCTCACTGGGTGTTATGAAGACCATAGTTTTGAATTGAAGATAATCAGTAAACTTCACAGTGAAAGTTTCTTTTAAACACAGGTATACTTGTCTGGATCATCTCTTTATGAGACTCTTCCAGCTCTCAGTCTAGTTTTCAGTTGCAAGAGAACTTTTGTGGAGTTATGCACTCCAAATACCAATATAAGAAATTTATGACAGGATTTTCATTATACTATTGACTGCAATGATCCCAGAAAACCACCAGCCCATAGCACACCTATTCCTCAAGACATCCCCCAGTCACTGCCCTCCTGGGGAACACAAACAAAAAGCAAGTTATTAAAAATCAGTAACTCCACTGCAACTCTGAGTGTCAGGGTATCTCTGCCAATGATCGTTCATTGCTATTAATTTCCTACTGCACAAATAAAATAGTCTAGAAACTGCCAAGATGCTCAAATTTTCTCCTTTTGAAAAGGTAATCAGGTCCATTATATCTATATAAAGGACAAGAATTTGTAATTACAACATATCTGCTGATATTTTCAAAAGGTTAGAAACTTCAGAGCCTTACAGGTATGAAATGAACACAACATATTTTTTCAGCTCTCTTCCATCTGGAAAATTAAGAAGTCATTTATTAAGACAAAATTATTTTAGGAAGACTCCCTTAAAATCTATTCAAATAATAATGTGAATAATAAAGTTGTTAACTGTAGCTACAGTTTCAATAATGCACTAGAAAAAGTATCTGTTTCATTAAATTAGTGATTGTGTGGTTTATGATGATGACAAACTGACTACAGGAGATTTCTAAGTGGGTTTCATGGAGTGGTTAGTTCAGGTTAGCTAACAGGCGCCTCCTAACTGCATCATACATCAGCTCAGAATGCAGGATACTGCATTCCAATGTGAATCTTACATGATTCATAAGACAGTAAATTGTGTTTGCTAACTGATAATTCAGGATTAGAGTAAATAGCAAATATAGGAGTAATACTGATATAAAATGATATATATTTCTCTTCCTGTGAGACTGAACTTTCTGAAGAGCTCTGTAAAGACTGTCCCATATGCAAGTGCCCGGTGTGAAGGAGAAAATCCATCTACGCTTTTTAAGGAAAGATAAAGGTCCTCAGACATTTACTTAAAACCATAAATCTTAACACTGCTTTGAAGTCCCATGTGGAACATGATATACTCACTACAAGAACTGCCTGCTACTTAACTTCTATTGGGTACTTTTTCATGTCATGCCATAAAAAAAGGTTAATACATACACATTCAAATTAAGATTCCAATTTTTTTTTTCAGCAAAGGGAACAATGGAAGTTGGACAAGAAGCAATAAGTAGATGCTGTGTGATTTATCATACCTGCTGCAGTAAATGTTGCTCTGTGTAGCAGGATGCCTTGATTAACATTTACAAAAATAAAATTCTCTGATTTACAGCATAACAGAATAGGTCGTATATTACAAAGGTTCTGCTTTGAATGATACTCTTTAAAGAGAATTACCAGACTTACAATTTTATACCGACTAGTCCCTTAATGAGTTAATAATTTGCTGGAAATATATTCAACCAATAGTATTTAAACTTTCTCACACTAAATTTAAAGTAAGTCAGAATTCCCCCTCTTTCTTCACTTACAAATCATATTATGCTACATTTTCTTTTTTTATATTATAAGACACAAAACTTTAATGTTAATTTCTAGCTCAGTGGAGGGATTGCAGACATAATTCTTATTTAGCCACTTTGCAGGGTTATTATTTTTTGTACACAATCTAAGACCTTAGCAATGTTATATACATATTTCCAAGTGGCATTACTAATACCATAACATTATTAATATGATAACTTTACCTGGATGTAGGCCTTCTAGCACGAATTATCAAAAGATGAATTACTCTTTTAAACTAAATAAAAATGTTTCACTGGTAGCATATGAGACAGTTTGCAACATTAAAATACCTCCTTAATTATTGGCATTCCCTTTAAAACTTCACATAATTATCTGGAAAACTGCAGGCAAACTTTAATACTATGTTTACAAAGCTATTAGTATCTCAACAGTGACATTAAGAATATATCATGCTGATATAAAATGGAAGAGAAATACTCAAACAAACCCTAAATTCACATTCAGCTCTTCTCTTCAGTAAATGAACAGTTTTTTCCTTCTATTAATTTCATGTACTGTGCACTAAGAACAACCTATAAAATTGTAATTTATTATCTCTGTATATAACGTAAAAGATCAATGAAAAGTTTATCACACTGATATATCAAAAATCAATACAGGCATGTTTGACTGTTTGCTTGCCTTCTACAGGCTGTTGAGTGTACCTCATTGTTACTCCATCTTCTGCACTGAAACCCCTGATAGAACTTACTCTCTCTAAACATGTTATATCCAGGTGTAAACATAAAATAAGAAAACTAATTATTTACCAGGAATGAATCATATTTTCCATTTCTCTGAATTCTTCTCAAGCCACACCAAAAAAGGCACAAGTAACAAGTGCATGCTGTAAAATGCTTGAATTAAGTATATTCTGGACACATTTTATCTGGGTTAAAATGTGAGAAAAGGTACTAAACTCTTAATAGGTCTCATAAGCCATCACCATTAGCAGTCTGCAGTGGGGTCTCAGGACTGTGGACTGTTGTTTGATTAACATGAGATTTAATTTTTAATTCTCTTTAAACTCTTTAATTTTTCTCACCCAAGTAGCAGCTGCCAGTCTGGTCACAGTTCTGTCTTTACTTAACACGCACATTAAGCGTTAGTGAGCGTGTGAGGAATAGGTATGTGAGGAAGTGGCCTCAAAGTGACACCTAATAGATGCTAGGACATAAATGAGATACAGCAGAACTCTGAAAATGTCCTGAAGACTTCAGTGGTCCCTCATGCTGATGGAAGGACTACAGTTGCAGCTGTAGGGGTGCAGACAGGAATTTGGGAAATTCCCTTCTTTTATAGACTTCTGAAAGAATTTCTATGCATGGGTAATACTTCATCATGGAAAGTTAATTTCCATATGAATTTACTGCCTAGTGCACCAAAAGTTTAACAGCTATGAATATTTATTTCAGTTACTTCAACTAGTCATTCACAGATGTCTTTTTCATGCTTTATGACCAGCATCTGATATACATCCCAACCAAAGAGCTCTTCAGTCTTCTACTTATCCCACTGCATGCATCTATGTATCAGTTTGGGCAGCTGCTGTGAGAGCGGCCATAAATAAAGCCTCCTGGGCATCCTGTGTGGGCTTACTTGGTAACTTGTTAACCCAGCATCATAAAGATGACCAAGAAACACATCCAAGGATACACCACATACAGTACCTGTACTGCAGACCCAGGTAGTTCATTACTCTTCTTTTCTGAATGCTCCTTATCTGCCAGTAGCAGACAGACCAGAACTGGTATGGGGCCACACAGACATGGCCACTGTCACAGCACTATGCACACTTACAGCCTCTTGCCTGGCCAACAAGTCACATACTGCCTTGTTCCTCTGATGCGATCAGCAGTCCCTTGACTGCATCTAAACTTCGACCACAGGCAGGCGACTGATCACAAAGCAGCAGAGGTCTGCCAGCATGCGCCTCCCTCTACACAAAATTATGCATTCTGCCTACTTCTCCATCCCCCGAGTTAAATTATCTGGAAGATTCAATCTAGCATGTTAGTTCATAAGGAGATTCAGCAAGGGACATGAACACAGCTCAATGGTCAGTCTTGAACTAGGACATTCAACTGCCTGTGGTCACCTATGCATACATGCAATATGTTAACACAACTCTGCAAAAGAAACATGTACAAAACACTGCAAAATTAAGACAACTGGTAAGGCAAATTATACGTATTAAGTGTAACCATATTAATTGTATGTTTTTCTTTCCTGTATTATTTAACAACAGTTTATGTTTATGTTGACAGTTTTTATATACAAAATTGTTGCTATTTATCAACTTTAAAGATACAGCCACAAGGCACTCATAAAAATTGTGGAATTTTACACCATAAAGCTTTATGTATAAAAAAACTTCCCAAAAATCCTGAAAAATCTTACAGATTCTACTGTAGGGGATCAGTGTTCTCAAAGATGAGACTGCTGTAATTGTCAGCCTGTGCTGTCATTTTCTGACAGCAGTGACCAGTGACAATTCCCCTAATGTACCTGAGGGAAAAAAACAAAAACAAAAAAATTCCAAACCAAACCAACCAACCAACCAAAACAAACAAAAACCACACACACACACACACACAAACCTAAGAAGAAATGTATAAAAGGCATATTTTCTAAATTATGTTCTAAAACCTTAAAAACAGCCCATTCAATGTTTGTATTTATCACAATACATGAGTACTTCAGGAGCTGCGGCACAAGAGAGACCTTATGGGAGGAGAAATCCTCTGTCAACATCCACTGCCGAGGATGTTTGCAGAACAAAATGCATATACAACAGATTCATCTTAGCTTGGCTTAGTACAAACACTGATGTAGCACTTATGCAGGCAGTGTTGATATAGTCACAAAACCAAAATTATTCAATTCACTATTAAAAGCTGCCTCCTCATGATTAAAAAACAAATAAAAACAAACAAAAAAACCCAAACTAAATCTGCGCTCCACAAGTCCACGAGTTGCACAAATCAGTAAGTGATAGAGATGAAAACATAGTATACATATTAAAGTTTCACTCGAAGGTTTCTGTAAAGGAATATATGCAAATGCTTGAAGCCCAGGGGCAGCTCCTTCTTGCACTCAGGACATTTACATAGCTTTGCAATGTAATATCTAATCTAGCATCCAGTAAAACATTACTAATTAATTACTTTCATAAATTCCTAACATCCTGTGAGAGGTCTTTTCCCTCCAAGCCACAAAACAGAATCTTCAAAAACCTACCCCATCAAAGTATGCAATGATTTTCACTCTATAGTGCTTTTAGTTGTAAGAAAAGATCATTTTTAGTTTACATCTTATTGCTTATCACTGTTTTTGCAATTTTAAAGAATACTACAATATTATATGTAGGCAGAAAGACTTTTGGGGCAGCAAGGAATAGGAGGATTATGACACGCAGTTCAATTAAGTAACTGGTGTGCTCTGTAACAGTGATATGATGAGAAGAGAGGAATTGCTATGGTGGATCACACACTGAGTGACAGACCCGTAAGGGTCTACCTTGCTGACTATCAATTGCTTCAAGGGAAAACTGTAAGAAACTCTGCAGAAGGCTGTCAAAGCAAAATTTGCCAATGGAAAGCCTTCTTACCTAACACCTGCAAAATTAGTGTATTTATTTATTTCCTAATTTTTCTAGGTATTTTTATTATTTTTACACAGATACGTATTTTTATAACACAAATGGAAAACCTCTAGGAAATCCTACTGCATTCTTTTCCAGTGGGCCTGTCAACATGGTAGCTGTAACGATGTTTGTCCTCAAATTACAGCACTTATACTACATACTGCCAGTACATCACACACACAAAACATCTGAATGAAAATTTCTACTCTATAGTCACTCCATAGCTATCATGTTATATATGGTTATGTCCTTACTGATTTTCTCTCTCACATAAACAGTTCAAGTCTCTCCTTGTAGAAAAGTTGTCTCTAGTACTAGTGACAGCATCTGCACTGCTAAAGTCTAGACTGAACCTCTGCTTCATGGAATCCCCTTCTTCCCCCGCTTTTGCAGTTTGTATTTATTTTCCTATTTGTTTAAATCAGACATAAAATCAAGTCCCACATGACACAAGAATTCTACAAGAATATTGCAGAATACCTTCATAAGTAATTCCTTTTATTGATTTAAACCCTTAAGGTCTATTTAATGGATTTAAAAAAAACTAAATAGGGCAGACTGTCCTGGCACCAGTCAATGTAATTTAACACAAATCCATAAAAGAGGATTGATCTTACTGAGCTTGTCTCTAATATGGTTTACAAATACCTACTCTTAGTGTGGTAACTTAGGCCCTCTTTGCTCTGAAAGATATTTTTATGCCTACTCTCATACCAGATGGGCACACTAGTATTTTATAGAAGATGACAAAGAAATTACATTATATAAATTTGGGAAAAGGCAAACTAATATCAAAACAGAAAAAAAAACAAACCCAGAAGTAATGAATTTGCCTGAACCAATCTTGTATTTCATGACCTCATCATGCAGAAGCTGCTGATCTATTTCACAAGCAGCAATAAATATTAAAATGAATTTTTTTGCAAGTCTTATCAAAAGCTTCCAATATCAATTGTTTTCACAAATGTTTTCTCCTGCAAGCAGTGAATGCCTCTTCATCAATCTTTTATTAAAAGCAAACTTGTTCTGATTTCAGTCTTACCAGAAAAAACTATCTCTTATGCTGTTTTTTTCTGGTTTTTTCCTTTCTTGGCAGGAGGTATATTAATATCATTTTACATTTGACTGTGGCTGCACCTGCATCAATGAGGAAGTAAAAAGTAAGGCTGAAGGATATGTCATGACCCTGCAGAATTCCGAACAACAGAAACATATGTAATGATTCCACTGTGCCAGATAGTGACAAATCAGAAAAGCACGCCTGCATGCCCATGTGAATATGCATATATCTTATTCCAATGAATGCTTCCATTGACAAATACTTCTAAGAAAACAAAATTAAGATTTAACAAAGGACTTGATTTCTAGATACCTTCCTGATATGTCCATCAAGCTTGAAAGAGAATACACAGTATCAAAACACCAGTACAGCACAGAGCTTGGGCTTTCAGCCTTGTCCTCTGGGACACACATGGCAGGGCTAGGTAGTGGGACCTGTGGTGGGGAGCTCTGCAGGAAGAGGCCATGAGCTGCCCTCTCCAGTCACAACTGAACCGAGCCACCTCTGGAGCCAGTGGTGGAAACACAGCCAGAGGCCTGCTTTGAAGGAACATCCCCATGCCAAAAGGAGTTATTCACTGGGGACTTCAGCCCACAGCTAAGCCATGCCAGGGTGAGGAGACCCCTGATGGACTACAAACCATAAGCACCCCACACCAGGGGGGACACCTCTCATGGACTGAAGCCCACAGGTGACCCATGCCAGGCAGGGACACCAAGAAAGAAGGAGAGGCAAAGGAAAACTAGGAAGGCGTGTCAGGCAGAAACCATTACACACTTGACTCCAACTGCCTGCCCTGACCATTGCGTCACCAGTGAGATCGGGAGGGACTGAGCATAACCTGTGGGGAAAATAAGGGGACTTCAGATGAGGAAGGGGAAGGTGAGTTTGTTTATGTTTTCTTTTTTACTAAATACCCAATTCAGTGATAAGATGCTTGTGTTGATTGACAATAAAATATATTTAGTAAAAATTCCAAGTCCAGAATGTTTTGCCTGTGAGACTTGCTCAACATCCTTAAGCCCATAATATGCTGAGAACTATTCAGTCTGAAGGCTTGTTTCAAATGTCTAGGACTGTGGGGAAGAAAACATTCTGAAAAAATACCATCTGTTTTCTGCTGCTAAACCTGGACAGCAACCAAGGTTTGAATATATCTGGACAGGATCCTCAATTTGTACAGATAAATGTCATACCAAAAGACTCACAATACACCAAGGCCACCACACAGTGACAGAGTTAAAGAACAAAGTGAACTGCAGCAGTGACAAAAGTTTGAGTATATAATGGTTTCCATGGTAAAGAGGAGGAGGCTACAAAGTTCCCCATTTCTGACTCCTAGAAAAAAAAACCACAATAACCATAAATGAAAACACCTTAAGAGAATAAGGAAAAAAGTTTCAAATGAAATTAAATTCATGAGCAAGTGTCTGGAGTCCTGTGCTATGTAGTTGTTTGCACTATGTAGTTGTTTGCTTTACAGGTATGCATGTGCATCAGCTTGCTCCTGCCTCTCAGAGACAGAATCTCGTCTTGAATATCACAGACACAGTAGCACTAAAGAGATGAAGTGCTTCTTTTAGATGAATCCATAATGAAATTCAGAGATGTAGAGACAAGGCTATACCTAAGCTGCCCCAACCAGGTTTTTGGCTGCTAAGGATCCATCATCACGGATCCCCACCTTGTCATGATGTCTTCTCACACAGGCAATAAATATATGAGCACTGCTGGGGTTTAGGAATATGTTTTGACTTGATCCCACTCAGCAGAAAAGTGGCAGACTTGTGGCGTATCAAGAGAATGCTGGAGAAAAGCTGATGATTTGTCAGTGTTGACCCTGGAATGAAAGATTCCAGAGACAGGGAGGGCTGTGTAGTAATGAGTGGCACACAGAAGGTGAAGCAATCATAGAATGATTATTCACTCTTTAATAATAAGGAAGCATACAATGTAAATGCCAGGTATAAGATGAAGGCTGTTAATTACAGAAATTTATATTTTATTTATCTGTAGGTGGCTTGTCTCAAGGTGCAGGGAGGTTGTGGGATGTGTGTTTGCAGGTTAGGTGGTCAGCAGACAGGTAAGAGATAGATCATTTCTCTTAAAAACAGCACTGTGTGAAAACTCTTTCCTGTTATGCTATTTATATTTATCTCTGGCATTCTTTTTTAACTATTCCTATATCTGACAGGATGCCTACAGGACAAGTTGGCAGATTTGATAGACTTTTCTTCCTAGGTGAGGTATTAGTAATGTAAAAGAAGAAAACAGATCAAGTGTGAGGTGTCCCTTCCCACGGCAGGGGGTTTGGAACTAGATGATTTTAAGGTACTTTCCAACCCAAACTATTCTACGATTCTAGGAAAAAGACATATGTTCTGGTGAGCAAGTTAACTTACATTTCAGAGGTGTTCTTTAATTGGCTGTTCCAAATTTTCTATGTGTTTATCTTGAGACTTAAATACTGTGTAAAAATTACCTCTTGGAAATAAAATAATTGTGCAGCAAGTTGGAAAAAAATGAAGAGCTGACCTTTACAAAACCCCAACTATCTTGTAGGAAACAGCAGTCTGGCTGTGTTAAAGGTTACATCATAAACCATGTGGACTATCTACAAGAAGAGCTAAAAATCTAGTTTTCCTCTGAACCTCACCAGGTTATAGCACATTGTTCTGTTCTTTATTCCGAGACAAATGAAACTTGACAGAAATAATGCATTCCTTTCCTTCTACATTACTTGGCTGTCCCTCATTGAGAACAGACAGGCAAGAATGTTTTTAATGTTTGAATGGAGGACAGTAAAAATAGCTTATTTAGGGGAACAGCTGTGATGGACACTTTCCTGTTTGTGTTTAAGACAGTGGCAATTGCAACTTCATCTGTTTTACATAGAATATTAAAGAGATCGGAAAAAAAGATCATTTAAGATACTTTGACAGACATAATTAAAAGCTGGGGTTTTGCTGCATCATAGTTATCTATTTATGATATTTATTTGCTAATTGGTCACATTTAGAAGGATGTTCTTTTACCAGCTGTTACCAGATTGCTATGGAATTGGACATAGATTAACATACAAATCACAGGCATCATTAGTAGCAAAAAGGGTCATATCTCCATATATCCAGAATAAACAAAAGAGACAACATACAGTTGGCTAAACTAAATCCACCATGAGAACCTTCAGAATATTACAGAAATAAAATCTTGTTCTGAACTATAGCTCTGACTATTTACACAGAAATGATTACTTTTGTCTCAGAAATCTTTTTGAGATCTTTCATTATGAAGGAATTGTTAAACCTATTTTTTTTTTTAATACAACAAACACAACAATTAAACCAACCTGTGCCATGAAGAAAAGAATAAATAAAACCCAATTTCCTAAGGATTTGGTTCCACATCCCACTGATCCTACTTTAATAACTATGATTTCCCTGCTCATTCCTGTGATGGCTCTCTCCACTTGTCTTCCACAATGCCAGGTCAATCACACCCACAGAACTTGATGCATTCCCCTGAGCTCATTCGCACATTCTCTGACCCCACCAGTTGGCAGAATACACCATGGCTGCCCTCTGAGCTACACAGGCTGACCAGCTGATACTGCCGCCAGAAGGAGAGGATAGCAGCTGAGCTCCGCCTGTCTTCTCCTCAGTGGGGACATGTACTTGGTTTTTTTTCTCCTCTAACGAAAAAAAAAAATAATATTTTAACGAATTTGCATTTAACCCCTGACATTTTTAGCCTCCTGTCAAGTGTGGCTGATACTGCCCATCAGTTTAGAAAGTAAACAGGAGAGCAAACACGCAGTTGAACAGGCATTACAAGAAGGTAATGAGATAACAATAAACTGCACTTCCTCAGAAAAAAAGCCTAAAAATTATAGTCCAATGTCAGCAAAGCTGTAATTTATCTTCAACAGTAGCTAAACAGGAAATAGGAGAGCCTACTGCTTTTTTTTAAAGCTATTTTTAGGGATATTAGTGATTGCACTTTTCATTGTAACAGCTGGGCATCTTAATTTGGTATGTCAAGTGTTTGCAAGTTCTCTAATTACGACACCATGCTCCACAATGTGATGTTTTTATATATTTTTCTGTGTCATACAATGAATAATTGCATTTCCTTATGCTTGCTGTGACTTTCCCAAAACCAATACAAGATCTTACAGGGTAATCTATAACCAGTTAATGAACACTAAATAAACAAAAAAACCTTAGAAGATTAAAGAACTCAATAATCTACCCTTGTGCTGATGCATAATATACACAGTTTAGAAAGCCTGGTAAATCCCTGAGCTATTAGACACTGCTTTATGCTAGGGGGATTTATGCAATTACTGTGGGGGAATGAATTTCATACCTGGGCAGAAGCCCCTCCTCTAGCCCCCAAACTAAAATCATCTCCATGGAATGCATCCTTGTGTTGAGGATAGACGACTTTAGCCCAGGGGTAAGCTGATGCATTCTGTATGCTTGTCTGTATACACAAGGGCAGCTGTAGTCACCACACAGATGTACTGCACCAGAAATTACATTTACTTTTACGGTAACATCAGATGACTTTGCCGTTCTTCTGTGTATGCCTCTACTGAGTCTGAAGTCATGTCAAAACAAAGTCCAAATACCTCCTAGAGCTGAACAGGATGTGTCTTATACCCAGATGACACAGACAAGTGAAACAAGGTAAAGCAGGTGGCCAGATTTACCCAGCATACATCTACCTGTCTACCAACACACAGTATACATATCTTTTAATATCTCCTAATCATTTTCTTGGTCACACTATCCGATCTGGGGATACAAGGGTTGGATCTGTCACACTGATGTTTGCAGGCACCATTTCCTCCTGTTGCAGCCATCCCATACACAACCTTTTTTCGATTACTTGTCCAATCCTAGCATTATTTCAGACTGGAATGGAGACACTTTAATATAAGGGATCATATTTGTTTTTTTTTCATATCTTGGTTTATGTATAGCAACATTTATTCCATTTTTTGTTCTCCTTGACACAAGTTATTGTTTCTGTATATCAAGTGCAAAATCAGCAAAACTATGTTATTTTCATATTTAAAAAACTAATACTCTAGCTAGCAAGATCCAATAACAGAGTTCTTGGCTCAAGATGTGACCAGTTGTTTCAGTAAATGTAAAAAATTGTTCATTTATCCAAATGTTGCATTAGCAGTTTTCAACAGTGACAAAGTTGTTCATGGCTGCTTTGATACACAGAGAGATGGAGAAAGAGGGAGGAAGCCTGGATATCACTTAAGAAAGAGTTTTCATTGTAATTTAAGATGGGAAAAACTGTTGGAAGGTTATTAAAGGCAATTCCATAAGGAAGCTTATCTCTTAGATATTATCATGACCCCAGTGAGGTCTTTAGTTATTTGAGTGAACAGTTACCTGATTTTTACACACAAGCACAGTAGATTTTTGTCTCAGCATAGAAAGATACACAACTGGATAAACAAATATTTCTGTATGCTTCAGTTTTACAATAGCTTCACTACCTTCCTCTTCATACAATTCTGGTTTTCTTAAATGTATTATATGAATACACAATCTAAGAAGGCAAAAAGTAATTCGGGATCACGATCTTGAAAAGAAACAGCTGACACTGGAGACACAATTCAGTTCAATGGTCAATTTTGATGCCCATTTTGTCAGCTCTTGAATCCAAGTAACAGATGTGTTGAGAGAACACTGAGTTCTTTCAAATAAGTAACGTTTAAAGAATTATGAAAGTCAATGTATAGAGAAAAAGAGGATGGAATATTAAAGAAATAAGAAAGAACATCCAAGAGATCATAAATATATGTCGCAAAAATTGATACAGATATTTTAAAAAAAGAAAAACTCACAAGGGTCAAAGTGTAGTTTTGCAAGAAAATGCAGTAAGAGATAAGGGATAAAAACTTCATAAGTATGTAGTGCAAATGGGAAATGAAGGGCCAAAGTAGAAAGAGACATGACTAAATGGAAACCTAGTAGTCCGTAGGCATTGTGCTATAAAATCACTACTTCGGAAGGTCATGGCACAGTCTTTTCATTATTTTAGACACTCTGATGTAACAAGCTGCCACAAAATTATAATTATACCACAGAGACAGAGGGCAGAAGCTAAATCCCAGCAGATGTTCAAGCTGAGCAGTATACAGCATGGAAGCAGCCAGGTTTCTGCCATGACACATTGGTGTCATGGGTCTGAGCCAATCCACACCAACTGATCTTGGACCCAATACCTTCTCTCTGTATAAACAACACAGGCCTACCCAGTCCCATTATCTACTCATTATCTTTTCTATAATCATACAAAAAATTCTGCTCCTCCTCTTTGGAAACAGCATTCCCATTCTTCATTAATCCACAGGTTTCTTTCCCCAGTATTTTTTTCCTTTTCTTTTGTTCATGGCTCACCTGCTTCCCATTTCTTCTTTTCACTGCTGAAGATCTGAATTCTGCCATCTTCCTTAATTCCTGTGGTTCTAAAATATAGCATCACATAAAATTGGCATAACTAGCTGACCGAAGAGCTCACTGTGGATTTGGACATGCATTTTGGGAAATCTAATTTTGTTGACATTCACATTTAAAGAATTTTGTAAGTGTAGCACTAGTCAAATCAGCCCCTCTTTGTAAGCTTCTCCCTCTTTATTTTGTTTTGTTTTGTTTTGGGTTTTGGTTTTGATTTTTTTTTGTTTGTTTTTTTTTTAGGAAATTAAACACTTTCTTCTTAATTAGTGTTCTTCAGTTTTCTTCACTCTTCAAGACTATCTTCAGCCCTGCATGTCCCAGTACAGGATCCACAAACAGGAATGTAACTTCATGTGGACATTTGTGGACAAATACAAACAGGATATATGTACTTCTATACACCAAAAGCCACTGCAATGTGAGCAACGTAAATCAGTACTGGAACTAGTTGAAATAATTTTTGCATACAATTATATGCAGAGATAGACATAGGCACCTAAGAGCCCTATGAAGTTTTCCAGTCCCTGATGTAAATCAAATGCTTAATCAACTGCTCAAGAAAAATCAAGTAAATTTATGGCACCAGCAGCGGAATTTTCAATTCCTGGACCAATTAATAGGTTTTGCCAGCTATAACCAGGACTGTATTAGTGACATATAGTATTTCTTATTTAAATATATTATTTCTCCAATTTCTAATCAGGCTAAATATAACTGAATACAACATGGAGATACTAGATCAAAATGTACTTCCAATTAATAAATTCTTATTTCGAACTCTGCTGGCAAATATATCAGAAAGAGAATTCCTGAAATAGATTATGGAAAATGATTGGCCAATATAGTCTGTTTCTCACTCAAATCTGTTCTGAGACTGCCATGACTGCTCTGAGGATATGAGAAATAAGGAAATAATTTCTATTTCTACATCCATGTTCTAGCCCATAATCAGATAAGTTATATAATTTGATGGAATAATTAATGCATTTTTAAAAGCACTTGCAATCTAATTTATATATTATTCATACAAAGTTTTCATGTTTTGTACAGGTAAGCATAATTTATAGATGCATGATGCTACCTCCGCAATTTAGTCTTTAAAGGTGGATTTACTAAAAAATTACCTTGATGCCTCTTCTGATTTCTGATCTAACACATTTGAAAACCCATGTGTTCAAAGATAAATAAGGAAAGATTTTCAGCTGCACACACTGCAAAGATAATTACTAAATATTATCAAATGATTGTATTTGTCATGCATCAGCAAACTACTATGGATTTCAGCTGGTTTGCATCTTTTGCAAGAGCTTTACCTGTAGTATTCCTTCAATAAAAGTTTATCAGAGGATTTCACAGTCAAGAGGAATAACCACTTTGTTTGAAGTATACTACCTTATTCAGTGGTGAAATGACAACGGGACTTGAAAATGAAGCAGGTAAAAAATGAGTCAAGTAGCACTTTATGTTGATGTAAAAAGTAATGAGAGATGCCAAAGATATAAAATGAAATGTTTTTCATGGGGAAATATGCAAAGAGTTTAAAAAGTATTTTGGCATAAAAAAGGAATTTTAAGAGTGACATAGCCCACTTACAGACCAAAAAAATACTGATGATACAAAAGGAGAGCACAAAATATTTTTTCTCTCCATTTATACAGATGAATGAAGAGGTAACCACGTCATACAAGGATGAAGTAGTTTCCATCCTATTAGCATCTAAGAAGGATGTTGAAACATCTATAAGCAGTTTCAAATATCAGAAGACTTGGATAGTCCAGGCTCAAGGATTCGAATGAAGCAGACAGTGAAGATCTCTGACTTCCTTATGCTAATTCGTGCTTAAGTGTGAGACACACTATTTTGTAGTGTTGAAAACAAGTAAGCAAGATAACCTGCTTTCTCCAGTATAAGAAAGGTAGCTGGAATTCTATATGGGTAAAAAGAAACTCAAATAATTACAAAAGATGCACTTTAAATTAAAGCCTTAAAAAATATATGTACTATACATGTGGGCCAACAAAACATTATGTAGAAGTAGGTCTTGCCAAACAACAGGTTTCATTTGTTAACATGGAAATGAGCAGCTTGACTGAGAAGAAGCTCTTTCTTTGTCAGCAACACTAACTTAAGAAGTTGCCTCTTCTTCTCACCCTGTTGCAGAGCTGTTCCAGCATCCCAGCTGCTGTTCCAGTACAGCCTGCGGAGCTGCCCTGTGTACAGGAGAGACTCTACATCTGAAATAACACCTTATCTCTCAATTATAAGCTCTGCCACACTTCTTTCTCCAGTTCAGTGATATTTACATAAACTTTAATGAAAGGCACAGACCTGCATGGCAAATGTAGAAATGAGAGACTGAAAGTAAAAAGGTACATTCCTATGACATAAAATTGCCACCAATGCCTCCATTTCATGGAACTACCATCTAGCTGACTTGATGCAACAAAATGTTGTGATGAGGATTCATTGTCAAATGAGGCTCTTCTAAGAGTTCTTCCGCAGTCACTGGTACTAAGCCTGTTGTGTTGCAACAGTTTTTAATCAATAGCATGTGAATAAGCGCACAATCATTATCTGATGTGTAGAGCTTTATTCTTAATTAGTTTTGTGATATTGAAATATAGGAAGGAAGCAAGGGAGAGGCACAAAAAGGTTCAACTGGTGGAAATAATTACAGCTTAAGAGAAGACAGAGAGCTCAATCTGTTGAACTCTTCAAAATAAAACTGCTATATGACTTGGCTGTATAAAGTAGAAAAATCAAATGCAGAGTTTGTTGAAAAGTCATTCAAGCCATGGAGCTTAACAAGAGAAAGGAAACTAATGGTTCTGACATTAATTGATTCTGCATCTTAAAAGCCACTTTGTAAAGAAGTTGGGAGCCAGACTGTAAAAATGAAAGGCTCCTTTTAATCTTACTCACATTACATTTACACTACTATTTGCTTCAGTGACTTTTACGGAATTGTCAACACTGGTGAATACCTGATAATCCAAATCTTGAAAAACAAGTCCATAGAAAATCCTGCTAAGCTGTTAAGGAGAAAAGATATAAATGCCATCGTAATTTGTTGAACTGTTTTTCTTTTAAAGGAAAGATTGCTTCTAAATAACGAATGTAAATGCACCTGTTATGTACATGAGCAACAAAAGCTCATATGATTTTTTTTATTACTTATCTTTCTTAATAAAGCCAGAAACATTTTAATATTTTATAGTTTCCCATAATGCTGCTAATTGCCACCAAAAAAAAAAAATTAAATAGATGGATGCTTCTATAAAAGTGTCAAGAGTTTAAAGTTTTCTTTAGTCACTGGTGCACAGCTGTGCTTTTCTAACTTCCTGATTGACAGAAATTACTATTCTCATGATCTTTCAACATGACCAAACTGCTGTAATTTGGTTTGGTTATGCTAACAAACAAAATCTCATGAGTCGTAGCCCTATTTTTCTAAATGATCAGCACAATGTAATTTCAGGAGGAATCCTTAATAACAGATGCCTCTACAGCCCATCTGCATCCTCCCTTGCACTGCTGTGGTCCTCTGTGGAATCCGTGCTGAGGACACAGAGATGTGTGACCTCAGAGAACCAGCAGAAAATGAACCTGACAGTAAAAGGAGCAATTTTAGACGGATTAGGGTGTTACACCAGATGGAAGAGGAGTTCAACTTGCTCAGGAGGTGAGCAGTGGAAGCATGTGGCTACCATGAGCAGGGAAAACATTGGGCTATATGTGGTGAAGGGAACTGGCCACATCCCAGATGGTCACAAGAAGTTAGACTAGCTCCGTCAAGCCATTTAACTGATGTTTCTTACACATATGCTACCAGCTTTCTCTTTCTCCCACTCAAGCAACCTGCCAAGAAACCTCTCTTGAGTTTGTAAACAAGCAGCTTCTTGATCTGTCAGACTTAGTTTCTGAACAGTGGACAGGAATATTTTACCAACCTCACTGCGTAAAAGAGCCTTATGTAGTTCTTCCATTAAACTGAATAATGGTGCTTAATACATACAAATCCATTAATTACGTTAATAATTTTGTAAAGATCAGAGAACAATCTGATGTCAGCAGTTACACTATTGCTTGTCTAAGCTCTTTAAACCATCATATATTGTCCATTGCTCACTGACAGATGAAATAGGATAGAAATAGAATGTCTCCTATCTGAGGTATATTTCAGCTTTTTGTCGGCTGTATTTAAATCACAGAATTTTTTTTAAAAAAAGGCTAACACAGCAATAAAATAACTGGATTTTTTCAATACGTGATGTGCTCTATCCATCTTGAATTGGAGGTATAAACTAGGACCTAATTACAAACTGTAAGAACCATAAGCCACCAGCAAATTACAGCAATTACAAACAAAGAAAAAAATCTGGAACCTGTATGCATATATATATATATATAATTCAAGACTCTAGCTGTATGAGAAACTATAGTAATTTTTTTGTCCCTATTAACAATAGACTGATTAGAGAGGACCCATATCTTTATTAGGTACTTCCTGAATCATTCAGTATCACCCATCCTGCTACCCCAATATTTTTAACTGTTTTCTTGGAATTAAGAGTTGTATGTTTTGTGTGAGAGCAACATATAAGTAGAGCTTTGTAAATGAAAAATATTTCCAGGCTCCTGGCTAATCCCCTGACATTTGCACTTAGTGTGATTCAGCACCTACCCTCAATTTGCTCCCCATATAGATAATTACATTAACACACAGCAATTTAACAGTGTGAGACAAAATGATCCCAAGGGCTTTCTCTGGCTGGAGGTCTCCTTGACACTGCAAAAGAGCAGAAGGCTCTGACTCTATAACGTGTTTGTTCTTACTGATGGCCTTAGAAGTTAGTCCCCACCCAAAGCTCCATCCATGCTGCCACAGTTACACTAGTAGTCCCACATAGAACAGTTCAAAGCTAGAGCAGATATCTTTCTGGCTGAACTGCAACAATTCTCTAACTGCAACAATTATCTAACATCTGTGGACACTATTTAAGTAGAAATCCACAGGGTGTTCTACCCATTCTCTAACATGGTGGGATCCTCTTGTTCGAGCAAAACCAATTTGGTTAACGTGGGTCCTCCCAAACCATACTGGATGGAAGATAAACGAGAGGGTAAAACACAAAAGAACACAGTGGCATGTGAATGACCTCGCCTCCTGGCTCTAAACCTCTGTTCCACACTTTCTTCTTCCTTTCCACAATGTTATGTTGAAAAATATTTTACATATATTTTTTCTAGGTTGCAGTGGTCTTATCACAACAGGATCCTGAACAGTGCTTATTAAAAACACATACATCTACAGATATCTATATAGATCAATATTCACATACTGTAAAAATTACATAACTATTCATCCTTACAAATTCAGGAGATGTCTGACAGAATAGATAAGCCAAACAGCAGTCTGAGAGGGCCTGATAAGAGTCTCTCCTGTCCTTGAGTCTCAAAGACTATTATCAGAGTCAAGAACTCCTAAGAGACATGGTCTCTGGGTGGTCTTACTGGAGACTTGCCCAGGGACCTAAAGTCAGAGTATACATAAACTATATGTATGATTCAGGTCTTTTCACCATCAAAATCCTGTGAAACCTGGGTTGTAATCTGGCAACTGTTGTGACAGACTCAGCAGGTCAGGAAAGTAAAGGACAAACCCTAATCTAGTTACAACCACAGAAAACTGAAATCAACAGATCACAATTATTCTCCCTAGAACTGAGCCAGGATGTAGAAACATGTTCTCAAACATGTCAAAAAAACCCTTACTCATCCTGAATTTCAGGTCTTCTCTTTTCTGTCTTCTCTAAGGATTAGTGGCAACAGTCTGAAACAAAACACGGCATCGGTTGAAGACTGAACTACAACTACATAAATAAAGACTATAACATACATTAAAATAGAGAAAAATTCTCCCTCCCTCCAACATGCCAGAAATCTAGCACAATCTTTGATCAAGACCTGTGGTAGCAATTAAGATGTTTAGGTTCTCATTTACAGGATATAATAAAATCAGCCTTGAATTATTTATTTTGGTTTCTGTGACAGTTAGTTTCCTTAGTATCAGCATGAAACACCACTTATGACTTTAATATGCTGTGTTCCATACATTTTAGCCTATTTCACAGCACATCTATGCAAGGCAGGAATGCTTTAGAAATCACAATGTTTAATTTCAAAATGATCAGGCATTGTGATTTCAACCCTGCTGCCAAGGAAAACTGAAGTCTATGCATAAAGTTGACTCACCTGAATTTTATCATACCGACTGATGTGTATGAAATGATATTCCACTCAACCCTCTGCTCCTTCCTTGTCTCCCACTTCACACTTAACCCCCCCAAAAACCAAATGCCACTACACTCCCCATTTGCCTGGACAAATGTGTGGGTAGATTTGCAAAACATTTGTAATGTTATGACCATTGCCACATGATTTAAGAAGTTTGAGGTTTCTTTTTAAAAGAAATTTCATTTTTAAAACAAAGTCAAATAGAAATGCATGAATTTGGTCTTCGAGACACAAGGAAACAACCACCTGGAGCTTGCTGAGGTACAAACAGATAAAGATTCCTTTCATCAAGGGTCATACTGAGGGTCACAATGAAGTGCTATCAATAATCTGCAGCTTCAGAGGCTGCCTCCAAATCTTACATGTTTTGCAAGAGAAAAATAAAGATTAATATATTATCTGCCTGGTGATACTGAAGATTAGAACTATTTATTTTACATCCTTTATGGAAACATTCTCCTTGCCACCAAAATCTATTTAGATGGTTTGATAATTCCTTTCAGGAAACAAACAAACAAAAATAACTAGGAAACGTATGACAAATATAATTAAACAAATAATATTTTGATATGTTGTTATGTTAAAAGATATTACCCAAAGGCAAATTCTAAAGTTGTCTTTTTTATTAATAGCCAAAGGACTCAAAAATATTAATGATACTTAAAATGATGTACACCTTTTTACATTATGCAAATCTTGAACCTTGGCTCTAATCTTTTACTTAAGTGAGAATTGTTCTTGCCTGAGGTCCTTACTACTCAAACTTCAAGAGATTAAAAATAGCTCTCCAAACCATATAACTTTTCTTTGATATAAAACAACCTCAGCCTTTAGGAAAAAGAAAAATGGCAGTAAAGAACTTGAAAAATAATGATATTCCTCTGTTAAAAAATGCCCTCATTTGAAACATCAGCTATTGTTTCTATGCCACTAGATTTAGAAACCGTGACTGTGGAGCTGTGATGAAGCACAACAGTCAGGTGAACAGAGACTTCTGTGCACATAAGCACATTTGTAAGGACAGCAAAGTAAGCACACCAATTCACAGAAATTCGAAAAGTTTTTTTTAAGCAGTAGATGTGTCCATCTATTTTTGCTTTCTCTAAGACCGTTATTAAACCAATGGGGTCTATTGGGTACCACGGGGCAGATAAGTATCTTCTTTGTACTTTGTCAAACTATCCTTAAATTGGAAGATTTTACCTTCAGCTACTGTTTAAGAGACAGAACTGGTTTGAAACTGGATTAAAAATTCCAAGGATGCAATTTAAAAATAGCCAGAAATAATTTACACTTCTTATCAATTTTGGAATGTGCCTACATACTGACTTTTTTTTTGCAAATTACGTGTGTTGTGGGGTCAGAAGACACAAGCAATCATGATGTGATGGTAGAATTAGGTAGTACAGGACAGTGAGTAGCTCTGGAAATTATGATCACTTGTGGGATTTCACAATTCAAAAATAACTTCTTCAGAGGTTAAATCACCCAATGAGAAAACAATCTGTAATTTGCTGAGGAAGAAAGCAGACTCAGCAGATGTAGAAGTTCATTAAATCAAGCATGGCATTGGGAGCAAAGTAGCTTGAAATTCCCTCCACATCCAAACTGTAAATCATGATGCATATTGGAAATGCTCCTGCTTACATCTATTATAAGCTGGTCAAGAAAAACAGCTGGCACCCACAGCTCTGCCTGGTGGTTGGCTGTGCTGAAAGTCATGACTTATAGGTACCTCTCTATTTAGGCTCTCCTTGGAGACTTAACTCCAAGGGTCTAGAATAGAATAAATAGTTAAATAATTAATAATAAAAATACGGGTCTTTTCTTCATCAGCCGAGTATCCTCCAGGTTATTTCCTCTAAACTGTCCAGAACCCTTATACTTCAGTTACACTGCTTTCTGCATAGGTCCTGGCCATCATGTAAATATCCCTCACTCCAGGCACAGCTACAGGTTGGGCAGAGAACAGATTCAGAGCAGCCCTCTGGAGAGGGACTTGGGGGTGTTGCTTGATGAGAAACTTAACATGAGCCAGCTTCAGTGTACTCTCGCAGCCCAGAAAGCCAACCATATCCCGGGCTGCATCAAAAGGAGTGTCACCAGCAGGTCAAAAGAGGTGATCCTGCCCCTGTATTCTGCTCTCGTGAGGCCTCACTTGGAGTATTGTGTGCAGTTCTGGTACCTTCAACATAAAAAGGAGATGGAACTGTTGCAGCAAGTCCAGAGGAGGGCTATGAGGATGATCAGGGGTCTGGAGCACTTCCTGTATGAAGACAGGCTGAGAAAGTTGGGGCTGTTCAGCCTGGAGAAGAGAAGTCTACGTGGAGACCTCATAGCAGCCTTCCAGTATCTGAAGGGGGCCTATAAGGATGCTGGAGAGGGACTTTTCACTAAGGACTGTAGTGATATAGAACAAGGGGTAATGGGTTCAAACTTGAACTGGGGAAGTTTAGATTGGATATAAGGAAGAAGTTCCTTACTGTGAGGGTGGTGAGGCACTGGAATGGGTTGCCCAAGGAGGTTGTGAATGCTCTGTCCTTGATGGTGTTCAAGGCCAGGTTTGACAGAGGCTTGGGTGACACTGTTTAATGTGAAATGTCCCTGCCCATGGCACGGGGGTTGGAACTAGATGATCTTAAGGTCCTTTCCAACCTTAACTATTCTATGATTCTAAGATTCCTGTGCTAGTGGGGCAGTTTGCTCACCTCATCCACTGCAACAGCATGACTAGAATGGTCTAGACTAAGCCACTCATTTCTGCATTGAACTTTTCATCATCTTAGCAATTCAGTTTACAGAATGGCTTCAGAAGTGCCCTGATTCCAGCCGGGACAGGGTTCATTTTCTTCCTACTAGCTGGCACAGTGCTGTTTTTTCCTTTAGTCACAATAATGCTTAATGGCTGTGTGGTTGCTTAGCTACCAGCTGGGTTTAAACCACAACAAGAAGCAGTTGCACAGCTACAGCTGAGGAGAAAGCTAGGACTTTACTTAGATACATGTACAGGAAATGTTTGTGCCATAATTCAAGATGCAATTCAGGTACTTGCTTAGCTTAGCCCAGCCCAGGTTGGAATGGGTGAGCCCCATCAGAAGGGTAAGAAGAATGCTTCTGCTTGGAGGGGAGCTTGGGATGCTCCAGGAGGAGAGCTAGAAGAGACTAAACTGTGAGGTGTGTCAGGGAGATGAAAGAGTAAGAGAAAAACAAGGAAAGAGACCACTAAAAGAAGAGAGTTGAAAGCTCTAGACATGATGGAGGAAAATCCATTTTTTTGTCACTTAGAAATTTGAGTTGGCTGACACTAAATTGAATTCATCCAAAAGGACTGTGGAAAGAGCAAAGATGTTTATAAATTGCTTTATTTTTATTCCTTTTTATCTAACCACCTTGATTTTTCCTAATTTAAAAAGTTGATCTTAATTGTAAGTTAATAAAAACCTGGAGTGTGGAGTAGTTGTTGTGGTGGTGAGGACTACTGAGTTTAAAAGACTTTTGCCCTTCAGACACATAACTACAGAAAATGGTGTAGGGAAACCCTTTTCAACCACCATTTAACCAACCTGGGTGTCACCATATATTCAGCAGTAAACACAGTAACCTTTGCAAAGCAAAACCTACCAATTCTTTATGGACTCAGTATAATTCCTACTCTTTCAGCATGATCTGGAGCAGACTTTAAATCTTCAGGTAAGTATCATCAGGATACTCTAGAGCAGACCTTAAATCTTCAGTTAAGTATCATCAGGATACTCTAGAGAACATTCACTATGATTCAGTGCAGTAAATATAATTAAAATTAAACTAACTTGTCAGAAGAAAGAACAAAGTACATTTCGTGATGTAGTATCTTTGCTTTGGTTAATATGAAAAACTGCATATTCCACAGTGGGTTTCCAATCCATAATTAATTAGCAATTTTTGTTGAATTTACACTTACAAATATTTTGTTTTAAACAGAACCCAAGAGCTCTGTAGCTTTAATTTGCCTTTTTTTTTTTCCTTTTCCTATCATTGCCATGAAAAGCCATTCATAACTTGGCTCTGATAATTGTTCAAAGAATGTTATGTAAGCTTTGAATTATACTTGGAGTCTATTTATGATAACTGGTCATTCATTTAGCCTAACTTATTGTATCAATCGACATGGCAAAAAGTACATGCAGTTATTACAGAACGAAAGACCTATTGAAATTTTATATATATCCTTAGTTTGACTATTCTGCAAAATAATAAAAAAATATTACCATGCCTAGCTTATTTTTCCATATTTATTTCTTATATGTAGGCTAAATTATTATTTCACTTGACATATATATTTGGTTTTTCTATTACAGATTTATATTCAATAGACAGATTGAGTATTCATATTTTTAATTATAAATATTTTATACATTTTTTCACTGAACCTGCATATATATTCTTTCTATAAAGAAGGAAAAGAATCAGTCAGATCACAATAAAAACCGCATTGTTTGGTCTTCAAATGACAGTGGAACAAAAAACTTTGCATTGCCACAGTTTATGCTTCTGCAGTTTCTTAGAGACAAATATTCACATCACAAAGATACATTTACATTCAATTTTGCTGAAAATCTTTTTTAAAAACTGAGGGATAGACAGACTAAAGATGACAAAAATAATCACAAGAGGTTCCCCAACAGATTTGCACTTATGATTCCATCATCTTAAGGGAATTGAAACTGCAGATACGCTGTTAAGTTATCAGAAGAAGGTTGTCGTGGTTTAAGACCCCCACCCACGCAGTTTTCTCACTCACTCACTCCCCTGTATTTCTTCCCCCAGTCTCGGGGGGATGTGGAGGAGAATTAAAAGAATGCAACCAGTAATAATACAAGAGAAATACAAGGAAAGAGAATACAACTGCTCACCAAGCTCGACCCAGCCAGTGCACCCCACAGCAGCGAACCCCCCAATACCAAAAACCTGACCATGCTGTGCACCCCCAGTCCACCACCACTGCACCACCACACCCTTTCAGGTCTCTGCTCTCTGTCTTCACATCCTGGACATGACGTGCTGTGGTATGGAATAACTTCTTTGGTCAGTTTGGGTCAGGTGTCCTGTCTCTGCT
>JARCZZ010044879.1:0-28723 GCA_030323915.1 Brotogeris chrysoptera
TTGAGCCTGGAGAAGAGAAGGCTGCGTGGAGACCTCCTAGCAGCCTTCCAATATCTGCAGGGGGCCTATAGGGATGCAGGTGAGGGACTCTTCATTAGGGACTCTAATGATAGGACAAGGGGTAATGGGTTCAAACTGAAACAGGGGAAGTTTAGATTGGATATGATGAAGAAATCCTTTGCTGTAAGGGTGTTGAGGCCCTGGCATGTGTTGCCCATGGAAGTTGTGAATGCTCCATTGCTGGCGGTGTTCAAGGCCAGGTTGGAGAGAGCCTTGTGTGGCATGGTTTAGTGTGAGGTGTCCCTGCTCATGGTAGGGGTGTTGGAACTAGATTATCTTAAGGTCCTTTCCAACCCTAACTATTCTATGATTCTATGATTTAAAGACTTACATGGCTTTCATCAGTAAGGAGGGAATATAGTGTAAAAGTCGTTCCATGCCATCCAGACTGAATAGAACGATGGATCAAGAGAATGCAAATTCTGGTTTAACTGCATATGTATTAGAAAAGAATTACACTTTGTACGGGTATAAATCACATAATATTAAAAGCAAGGAGAAAAATAAGTATTATTTACACCTATGTAAGAGGAAAGACTGAATGAAAAGTCAGGGTATGTTTCTGTTCAAGGATTTTCACAGTTTCTGGCACTCAAGACTTCATTCAAAACTGCAGTGCCAGGGTTCAAGCTTTTGTTTTGTCACCTCTTATTCTTTCTGTTCCTAGTTTACCAGTTGCTATTAGTTCCATAGTTCAGATATTGCTGTGAACTATGAAAAACTTATCTGAAAATTTAAAACTTGGCACAATGGTTGCTGACTGTGATTACAGCATCAGTTAGATCACAAGAGCCAAAGACCGTTGCTAGTTTCTAGAAGATAAATTGTTTGTTCGTATTTGCTTATGGAGTCTGATGTAAATTGTAAGGTGCTGAAATCATCCTAATGTCAAAAAAAAAAAAGCCAAAATTACATCTGACAGTAGGTGTGCCTGATTCGTTGATTATGCTTTTACCAGACTGACAGCAACCTCTAAAAGTCTCAAAGAGACACATCAAGAGATGAAAACTTGCATCATTTGTGGTAAGAAGCAAAGTAAGTAGGTAAAGATGAAATATATTTTAGTCATCAAGGTACTGCTGATGATCTCTAACATGAACAAAGAGAGAAAACATCTGTTCATACCTCCAGGTACTGTCAAAAGGGAATAATTTGCTAGCAGATTTTTGGGGTTGTGTGGTACACGGTCAAGTGAGTGGTCTGAGGCTGAACTTGTCAGATGATATTTTTTAAAAAAAAAGTCAACTTCAGTAAATGGAATTACTTCAGGAATGAATCTGGCCTCTTTGTTCTTCCAGCTTGTTCACTGAAGCATAAAATGAGGTAGAAACTAGAGATGCAGAATTGCTTCTTAAAAACAAAACATCACACTTGCACAAACACCTTTAGGGCAGGTTTTATAAACAGTGGGATTTCATCAGCTGATGAAAACCAGATTTGGCTGGTGGAGAAAAAAAACTACAAAATAATGGGCCAAATTTTCTAATAATCTTTGGTTCCTGTAGGCTAACAGAGTGGAGCAAGATGGGACAAATATAAGGAATATAATCTTACCAGGCAGATTACTGAGGATGTTGCCTTTCTGACACAAATGATTTGCACACAGAAGAAACAGACATCTCTGAAAGCTAAAAATTTTAGTTAATTTTAATTTATATCTAGGACATTTATTTTTTAATTAATTTGTGGACTAGATTTCAAAAACAGAGGTGAATCAATTCATGAAATTGGTATAGAATCATAGAATCATAGAACAGTTAGGGTTGGAAAGGATCTTAAGATCATCTAGTTCCAACCCCCCTGCCATGGGCAGTGACACCTCACACTAAACCATGCCACACAAGGCTCTCTCCAACCTGGCCTTGAACACAGCCAGCAATGGAGCATTCACAACTTCCATGGGCAACCCATTCCAGTGCCTCACCACCCTTACAGGAAAGAATATCTTCCTCATATCCAATCTAAACTTCCCCTGTTTAAGTTTGAATCCATTACCCCTTGTCCTCTCACTACAGTCCCTCATTAAGAGTGGAAGAAACAAAAACATGCTTGTAATTGGGCTTGAAGCTTTTTCACTAGGTTTAATTTCCAGGCATATTGTTATATGGTCAGAAAGTCTTAACTAGTATATGACAGATTCTTCAACTTATGGAAGACTTAGCCTTTCCAGAATCAAGCTAGAAACTTGCTGAGTCTGAACCACTTGAAAGAACTGAGCATAACAAAATTAAGCAGTTGACTTAATTTGGATTCTCAGGAGCATCTCAACTTCTTTTAGACATTGTCCTGGAAAAATGTAGATGTGTTCTTCTGCTGTGTGGAAGCTTTCATTTTCAATGTCAAGCAAATACGTGCATAATTAAGAACTAAAGAGCAAACTCTCTGGACCAAATATGTTCATAAATCTCTGTTGTTTGATTAAACTTTTATTTTTTTACCACTAACAGGTATCATCAGCATGAGAAAATGGAAGTTAAAGTACATTTCAAGAAAGATTATTGCCTTTTGTACATGCCAGTATTAACTTTTCATGCAGTTCTTCAGTATATTGTTTTAATTTCAGTTTAAAACACACAAGTTGTCGTGAACAAAATTTTCATTTTATTTAAATATGGAATTTGATATTTCACTGCTGCTTTTTCAGAAAAACATTGAATATTTTTAATGTTTCCTACTGAAAGTCTTACCTGACATTGTTTAACCAACAGCAAATGGAAAGGGAATTATAGCTGTGCCTGAGAATGGATTCTGGATATGCTGCGTAAGCAGATACCACTATGAAAAATAAACACATTATGTACATAACTTCTTCATATCCTGCAACTGCACCAAAATGTGTGACTAGCTCTTTGATATGGTTTATCTTCTCCCTATGGAAATAAGAGTGTTTGGGTGGCACCTGTAGCGGTGGACTCTCCTTCCTCTTGTGACTGCTCTAGTGACAGTCTTAACACACAATTCTTAAATTACTTTAAAGCTAGACTGTGCTGGAAGCACACTCAGTCCTGCTTGACTGAGCGAGGTGTTAGAACTGCAGTCAGTTCCTGTATTGTTTATTTGCTTAACTTACCTACAACATGCTCCCTTTTTTTGCACCATTTTGACAGACAGTTCCACTTTTCTACTGACTTCACCAGCACAAATGTATGGTTTGGGTTAACAAAGCATCTCAGATGTGCTTTTCTCACAATAGAAGCTTTTATCAGAAGGCTGCTATTCTTTTGGGCTGCATCTGGATCAAATTTAGGAATAGAACATTCTGTGCTTGGCCCTGAACCAAATCTTAGCTTTCTGACTGAGAATGCTTCATCTTGATGTTTCCATGGCAGTTGGATATGAATTGCCAGCCCCTCTCTGACATAAACAGAGCTCATCACTGTGTCACTGTCACAGTTGTTGCTGTAAGTAACAAATGGTTTTAAAAGCACCTTTTTCCTTTAGGTTTTCCATGCCAGATTTAAGTTGAAAATAATATGTAGAAACACGTAATTTCTACAGGTTTTGTATTTGTGCTGAAATCCATGTAGTTTTTGAGACATTTCCAATGAAAAGGTAACTGAGATCTGTTTTATCTTTCTCTTTCCTTCTGTTAAAAAACAACATTTAAATCTCTGCCTTTTCTTTATTGGAAAGGTACCTCAATGTGCAAACACAGACAGTGGCTTCACTGTTCCTGTGACAGATGAAAGTTTTTCCCACTAAGGGCCATTGCAGGAAGTATGGGAAGAATGCTGACCCTTTTCTTGACTAGATCAAATTCCTTTTGGTAGTATTTTTCTGATGGAATAGCTGGAGAAAAAATTTCCATTCAATATAAAGGTATGACAAAGCTGTATACCCAAGGCAGTTCTCTTTTTCACTTTTCAGTCTGTTTTTGCATTCTTAACTTTACCACTTGCTCACTTTATGATCTCCAGGAAATCTTCTCTTCCCTATTCACCTCCCCTTTTCCTTTTTCCTTTCCCAATTTTCCACATAGATGATAAGATCCACCTTCACATGCTGAGATCTACTGTTAGTGTTACACTGACCAATGTTTCCATACTTATTTATAATCAGAATTATCTGAACATATAAATCTTTTACAGAAATACAAGAAAAGATACTGATAGAAGCCACTTGCTTGGTCAGCTACCTATACTATTTGAAGAATCTTAAAAAACTGTCCAGGCAAAACTGATTTGATTCAGGTGGCACTCTTAAATGTATCCAGGAATGTATTTGTCTCAGTTGCATTTCCTGTGAAAGGTAAGCTCAAATTAATTGTCTATTGCCTTTATGCTATCACAAAATGTAGAAATACTTTTATGGGGTTAGTAGAGGGTATGAACTAAATTCTTACAGGAATAAAAGTTGTATCTGTTCAAACTGCATTGATTAAAAAGAAGAAAGATAGCCACCAATTAGAATTGTTTGTGGTTTTGTTTGGTTTTGGGTTTTTTTGTTGTTTTTTTGGTTTTTTTTTATATCAAGTTTTCTGTATCAAGTTCAAGATATGATACACTGGAAATTTATTTTGGAGCTGCTGTCTTGTGACATTATTAAAATATTCTCTTGTAGCTTGTAAATTTACAATTGTCAACATCACAAAATCAATAGAGATTTCAATACATCTAGTGTTCAATGGCCACTAGGGTACACAGATTAGAATAACATCAGTTGCAGAGTTCGGGGTTGGCAGATTTCCTTTCTATGCTATATAAGACCGGCAGTAAAATTTCATTCATGTCCATGAACTCTAGAAATTGTCGGAGTTTGCTCAAAACGTCAAGTGAGAAATGTTTATCAGTGCTTTTTAGGGTAGGGTTATGTCTTTATAAGCTTTTGAAAGAAATTTGAGTAACCGCTCAATTTTTGTTAGAGAATAGAAAAATACACAATTCCTGGCAATGTCATAGGGCCAAAATGCATGCTTCAAATCAGAAAGTGAAGCAGGTTAATTTCAGAGCTACATTTTTATCTTTGCAGCGAATAGTGTTTAAGTCTATATCAGGCATTTATAAATGCACTGAAATTGGGTCGATGCTAAACCATAGATCACAGCATCTGGGCAGCTTTGACACTGAGTGGTAGAAGGGAGAAAAAGAACAGGATGAGACCTGATGATTTAGTATACCTTATAACTTCAGTGTGTAGCATAGCAACTTGGAAAAATGCTGGAAAAAAATCCCCTTGTTGACTTCATAGAACTGGAAATGTATTTAGTCTACACAGCTTTTATGCTCAGCTTGCAGAATTTTTCAATTTGGTGTTGCTCCAGGTTAAAAAACATACCAGCTGAAAAATGTGAATTGGAATAATTTGCCATCAGTTCTTAATGTAATGACTAATTTGCCACTCTGTATTCAGCAAGCTGCAGGCAACGAATTTGAAGTGAATCCAGGTGGAAGCAGGCCAGACACGTTAAATTTAAGACCTCTATTTCACAACTCCCTACAGAAATTGTGCAAATAATGTAGCTGAAGTGCTTTCTACATACTGTGTAACCCAACTCTTTTGGCATTCTGATTAATTCCTTGCCCTTTTCTGCTGTATGCACTGTTAAGAAGTACACTGAGGAGGAAGAAATTGTAATAGGATCTGTCAAACATTAGATGCAAAATGTTCTTACATTCTTTATAAATTTAGACATAAACAGGAGGGAAAAGACAGAAGTTCATATACTGATGTTGTAAGTAGTCAGGCTCTTCAACTTAATTGTTATTTCCACATCTATTGTCTGGTTAGTGCTGCCAGCAATGAAAATATATAGTAGTAATCCTGTTCCCAGAGTTTAGGTACCCTTTCTTACTTAAGTCCAGACTTAATGTATCTACTTCCCTTCTAAATCCTCTTCCTGAGTATTAAGCAGTGGTAAGGCTCTGACTTTTTAAAACATAAATAATCAGATGATTTTCATCAGCCTGTTGTAGTACACTTTACTGGAATGGAGGCTTCCAAAGAGAAACTCAATGCCAAGACTGGCATGTTGAATTTTCTGCATGCCAACAGAAACTTCATCCTTGCCAGATGGAACTAACACATTAAATAGATCATTTTATTTCAAATGGAAACATTTTAATGACCGTTTCTGTGCTATTTGTCTTCCTGTTTAGATTTTATTAAAAATTTGCACTCGAATGGCTGAAATTAGAAGATCTTGCTAATGAATGCCAACATTATCATTTGGAAGCCAAGTTAAACATGTAACAAAAAAATACAAGCCCAGATGGAGAGAACTCAGAGCATAATGAGTCCTTAGGAGAACTCATAGTTAAGAATTCTGTAAAGACAAAAAAGGCTTTGGACCAAGATTCATAGAAGTTCAAATTGGAAATAGAAATGGGGAGTACCAAAATCTTGCTATCTGAAAATCCCGCTGACTTTGAAATTAACTATGTTAATTTGTCTTAGCTGACTAACCAGCCTTTTGTCTTTTTGACAGCTGTCTGTTATGAAAAAGAATGTTTGCTTGACAAGGTAGGACAGAACTGTATTCACTGCATCTTAAACAGAGAAGGATATAGCGTATCCATGCACTGCGAGCACATAAGCAGAGAAGTGGATGTGTGACTGTAATAAGTCATTGTAGCTTCTTGTTTGCTTTGGAATTAAGAGTAGAGTTTTTCCCATTACAAGATTACACAATGCCAAAAGATAACATTCTAATTTCTCTAGTTTAGCTAACTTTCCTAGCATGCAAATTTACACTATTGGGAAGAAAAGTTGATTAAATAGTTATGTGAGTCCAAGAAAAAATATACACCATTTATGGTGAGGGATTTGATGGTTTCTTTTACTACGTGCACAGTTGCTTTTGTGTTCTGTAATTGAGGAAAAGTATTTAGGAAGAGCAAAAACTTCATAATTTAAGATACTGCAATTTAAATTAACATGACACATGAATGTGTGCACATAACTTGAAAACTATAAGTAATTCTAAGAGAAGGCTACGTGGAGACCTCCTAGCAGCCTTCCAATATCTGAAGGGGGCCTATAGGGATACAGGTGAGGGCCTCTTCATTAGGGACTGTAGTGAGAGGAGAAGGGGTAATGGGTTCAAACTTAAATAGGGGAAGTTTAGATTGGATATGAGGAAGAAATTCCTTGCTGTAAGGGTGGTGAGGCCCTGGAATGGGTTTCCCAGGGAAGTTGTGAATGCTCCATTGCTGGCGGTGTTCAAGGCTGGGTTGGAGAGAGCCTTGTGTGGCATGGTTTAGTGTGAGGTGTCCCTGCCCATGGCAGGGGGGTTGGAACTAGATGATCTTAATGTCTTTTCCAGCCCTAACTATTCTATGAGTCTATGATTCTATGATCCGACACTTGTGTTCAGCGTATGTGTTAAATATTTTCATCCAATCAACAGAGAATTCAAAAAAAGATATATAAACGTGTACACTGAATATATTAAATTAGAACTACTCAGATATTGCCTAAGTAAAAAAAAATTGTTTTCTGTACATAAGTTATTAATTGCAAATCAGAAAAGAAATGTAGGGCTTACACAAGAAAGCTGTTTTTTTCTAGAATTCCTTAATTTTACGCATTTGACTCATATAAAGGTTACCTTGCTTTCCCCAGCAGCCTGAGGAGCTGGTGGTTGTGTAATCTGGTCAGTGAGCTGTGAATAAATAAGAAGGAGAATAAGATGATGAGCAGCAATCGAAACCTGAGCACTGAGGCAGAATTGCTACATATGCTTATGCTTGTATTTGTTTGATTGGTTGCTTTGCTTTGCTTAGCTTTGCTTTTTAACAGATGACATTAAATAGCAGTTAAAGGCATTGTATTTTTGCAGGTTAGCCTTTTGGGTAAAAAAACAAATTGTTATTAAGACGTCAGTGTGTAAAAATTATTTACTTCATTTAAATTCTTTATTATAATTTCTTTCTCTCTTGTTCATGTCTAAATAGTTACTTTTTGGGGGTTCCTCAGAATATTCTTTCTTCTATTACTATCTTTGTTCATATTCAAAGCTATTGTCTATTTAAACTGTATAAATTCTAAGGTATTCAAGTTTACAGTTCCCCTGTCTTTTATTTTCATTGTTTTTTTCCCCAGTCTGTAAATTTCCTGCCCATCTTAGAAAAGTACCTGCTGTTCTGTTAAATAATGTCTGCTTAGAAACCAGTGTTTCTTACTCCCATGTTACTTGACTGGAAAGCAGCAAAAACAATGTGTTGCAGGTGTAAGCTGGCACCCTGCCCACTCCAGTCCCAATAGCTTCATAAATCTTGACCCTGCCATAGCCCCACAATTACATTTCATGACACAAAGCCAAGCAGTTTTATTCACCCAGTGCTCTAATTTACATTTTTGAAGACAAAAGAACATACAGATAGAGTTTCAGAGCTCTCTTTGCTTTTATATTTGTCTAAAGATTACCTTCAGGTCAAGTACAAGAAACCTGGCAAATGGGATGTTGGTGATTAAACTTTAAAATTAATTAAAACTAAATAAAGATTAAGGAAAATGCAAGACTTAAGCTCTCATTGTTCTTGTGCCAGCTGAAACGATAGACCAGTGTATATTCTATATCAGAAATGAGCAGCTGCTATTCCTTTTGTATAATCAGAAAATAACTATTATGTTCCTTTTGCCATGTTTGATGAGACAAACTTTCCCTACGTGTAAGTTCTTGGTATGAGTTTCGTGCTTAGAAAGCCTTAAAGAAACACTTAACAAATCCTCTGAGAAAAGTATGCTGCCTTCTGCCTCCAGATATTATAACATGTCTAACCTAACTAGACATCTGCACTACATATTTATTCTTCTGCACTGCTGCTCCAGCCTCCTTTGTAACCAAAGGAAGAAATAAGTACCAAAAGATCATGAGTCACACCTGCCTTAGATGTCTATTTAGGATGAGATGAATTGTGCCTATGTTTGTTCCTCTGCTGTCTACAGTAGAGGAAATCTAGGGAATTACTGCAGATGAAGAAGTCTAGCATCAGGTGACCTGAACTCCACCCTGTTCTACTTAGGTCAAATGTGGTAAGTTTTCCAATGAGAAAGTTCAGTTCTGAAAGAAAGACCTTAGAAGTATTAAAACCACAGTGGTTTTCCCTTAGAAGAGTTTCTGCTATTTCATTGTTTTATGTTATAAATAGTATTTCATAGGTTTGTGATACCACAGTGTTAGGGGTCCTATGCATGAGCTGAGATTTCCCTCTGCTGAGCCCTTCATAAAGATGCAAACCACAAATTTGGTCTCTGGACAGCTTGCCATCTGGTCTACGCAGGAGATTGGGAGCAAAAGGCAACGGGGAAGTGACACAGTTGAAAATAGCAGCTAGTGGATTGTATGCACCAATGGACCAACTTTTGTCCGGCTTCTGTTAGAGAAAGGGCATTTTCAGGAATTGTTTGAAAGATCTCTAAGTAGTTCTGCGGGGTTTAATAGGAACTTCTCCCATGCATAAAGGGGGTCCTGGGTGTAAGCCTGCTTCTTTAAGAATTGACCAGATGAATTATGAAGGAAGTATTTGCTTACTGGAGGGGGGTTCAACCTCTTGAAGCTGAATGAAAGATATTAGTGCAAAGAAAAGCAGTGAACAGCTGCAAAAAGTAACTTACATGGTGGTAGAGGAGGGAGGGGCTATGTTGCAAAGTGAAGCATTGCTTGTCTTATGCAGTGAACCAGGGAAATTGTCTTTGCAAGAAGCAGCATTTTGAGCACACTAATTAATTAAGGTTCCTTTTTTCAATTCCAAACAAAAGAAAGTTGTAACAATGAAGATGTTAGATGATGGTGTGGACAAATATTTTAGTAGTGTGAAGGTGTGGAAGGGTACATTAGGAGGTGCTGTGCAGCAGGAGTCTCAAAAACCATAGACATATTCTTGGCATTTGAAAACAAGGGACAATGCAAGTTAAAGATGACATCCTTGTGATATGAATACATATGATACCATTGTCTACTGTAATTGAGTAAGAAAGCAGAAATGCCTCAGGAAGAAGATATAACCATTTTGAGGTTAATATCTTCAGGAGATCAAAGAGGCATGTTGAGAGTTTAGTTTGGAAGACAGTCTGGAATAAAATGGCAGATTTGTGACTGAAGCTTAGAGATAGTAGATGAACTTCCAAATAATATGGTGGGTGTGAGGGTCAGAGAGATATGAGAGTAGAGCTCTGAGGAACCTTAAGATGAAAGTAGGATGAGGCACTGGAAGAACCCTTGAAAGACAAATACTGATGGAAGGGAGGGAGAACTCAAGAGAAAAGGGTATGTCTGAGACCCATTTATGACCTCTCTGAGCCAGAAAAAAAAGAATGGAAAAATGGAAAATAAGCAAATTGGATATATTTTGAAAATATCCCACACAATAAGATTTCTGACTGGGCTCGGTGCCTCCCATAGATGTAAACAAGTTCTCAGGGCCTGAAATTCTACAAATCTATTGTCTGTAACATGAGCGATTGTGTATATTGATCCTTAATCAGGGTCTTTTCAGTCCCTGTATGCCATATCAACATGTGGGAGAGTGGATTATTTCTTAGTCCTACAGTCATTTCAACCAGTGAAGTATTTTGGATAGAATTGAGGGCTTTTCCTATTCTTCAACTGTTGTCCATCTATCTGATGAATATTGGTTTCAAAATGCATCCTGTCTCAGACTGGAGGGAATGTGGACAGGACAAGAGGCATCCAGGGTTGAAAACAGATAAATGTCTATTTGAGTGAGTATCCTTAAGTGTTTGGAATGCAGAGAATACCATGAGAAACAAAGCCATTACATTCATTGTTAACAGAATTAGTCATCACAGATGTTTCTGTAATGCACAGATTGCTGCCATGTCAAAGCTTTTCAGCTGTCCTTGCAATTTTAGGAATAAAATATTCTGTTAAAAGAACAAGTGAAAATAAATGAAACATATCATTACTTTTACAATGGACAAAGTGTCGATTTGTCAAACCACAGAGACAGGAGCTCTAAAGTATAATTCCCATTCCCATTTAAGAATGTGCTTAAAAAAATAATTAGAAAAATACAAGCCATTCCCCTCTGTCAATGCCTTACTGAAGCTTCCTTCACAGACCCATTTTACTGCTTTTTTTTTCTTTTTTTTTTTTTTAACTTCCCATGCTTTATCATGGAGATCATCTGTAGTTGAAAAAGAGCGTTTGGAGGGTTTTAGTTGTCTTGAAAAGTGAGGACATACTAAGCTTGAACAAATTCTCTGCAGCTCGGATGTGCCATACATTTTCAGCTGTATTCTTTTCTATCAACCTAACAAAACCCTTTAGCGATATCTTTCAGCAAAGCTGTGAATTATTTATCCCTTTGGATTTGGATGTTTTTACAGATGTCAACGTAGCTGCAGTGTGCGATGAAGCCAATCATTTAGCTGCTCCCTCTATTATGTGAAATAATAGTGAATCTTTCATGTGGACACTATTGATACAGAAGTGAATGAACCATGAAATCTAGATGTGAATTGCTGTAGGACTGTCTGCTTCCCTTCCCCCTTCTCTTAGAGATTTTCTTAGAACTGGATTCTTGGTGAAAAAATTTGTAACACGCAATTTCACAACTTGTTTCTCAGTATTATATTACCCCTTAGTTATGAGAGATCGAGTTTGCGTCTATCTTAGACAGTGCAGAAGTCAACCTTGACCCAAACTGAAGTGTGATAAATGACACTTCTAAAGTCGTATTACACATGCTTTCACTCTTTGTGATTTTGAATTAACAAAAGGAATAAGCAAGTTTAGTAACTTAAAATTCTATTTTGAAATAATTGCCTTTGAAGAAAATTAGAATAAAAAAAAAAGAAGGAAAGAAAGAAATTTGCTTCTATTTTTCTCTGTAGTTTTGCATGGGATGAGCAGGAGAGAGTAGTCACCTATAATGGGTCAACTACTTTTGAAAACAAAGAAAGAAAAAGTGTGTGGTGGCAAGAAACTCCAGAGTAGTACTGAATAGGAAAGTTCTGGTAAATATTCTTTTTGTCTTCCAAAACCTCAGTGCAAATATGGAGCTAATTTTTCAATATATCCTGTATTCCTGTGGTCACCATATAAAGATCCCTTGAATTTTTCGTACTAAACTAGTCAGTTCTTGCATTTTCATGGATCCTAGTCACTTTCTAATATTAGAAAAACTGACCAAGCTATCACTGGTTTAGGTTTTGGGGCTTTTAGTGTGTATTTTAGAGTTGTTCCCCACTACTTCCACTGCAGTATGAAAGGCATTGCGAAAACAGTATTTGAGTTGGAAAAACACCTGAATCTCAAGCTGTGTGACCACAGTAATCCTGAGCCAACGCTGTTCTGGGTCTATCTGCTGAGTTGTGCAGTGTAGCTTGCTACAGGATGGGCGAGAAATATGTTCACCTGCCTCAGGTCAGAGTGATCTCAGGTTTCCCCAGCCTGACATTGACCTTATTGTGTAGGATTCACTGTTAATATTTCCTTTTGTCATGAAGTGTTTTTTTAGTGCTCTGCTTTTTCTTTCTCTCTTAATAAATACCTTTTAGCCAGCAGTTCTGCAACAAGCCACATGCTAGGAGGCAGCAAAAGGAGCAGTGCCATTTTTTTTTTTTTTTAAGAAAACTATCTTTTTCATTGTCTGATAGCAACTTAGTTTTTCTGGGTGCCTGTTGAAGGAAGGAAATGTTGCTCTTGAACTTTCAGAAAATGTCTGGAGTAATATATGCAAGAAGCAACAGTATACATAGCTGATTAAACAGGTCAATGTTTTATCCCTCAGCTTATCATATATGTCACTTCTAAATCAGTTGTGGGAATCCAAAAGAGTACAGTTTCTAGTTGGCTCATTTTTTTTGTTGTGGTGCTCTTTTGTTGCTGGGATTACTGAAAAGCACCTTTCTGACCTTACTGAACAAATCAGATTTCTATTTCTTTTTTCAGTTCTATGAGTAACCATAAAGTGTCTACCAAATCTGCTTAGAAATTACCCTCCTGTTTCCACTGCATTCAAGTTAAGATGGAGGTGGTAGTTTGGCTGTTACAGTTCTTGGGGATGAAATGCTATAAAAGACTTTGTACAAACCATAGGATCCCAAAGAGAAGAAAACTTGCAATGTCTCAAGTTACTCACCTCACCTTCTTAAAAATACTTCCTCTCTCTCTGGGATTTCAACTTGCAGATATATATTGAATAAGAAGCTTCATAATGTCATTTGACAAGCATTTATTCTGGTGGCTCTTAGTTGTCCTGAGACAGCTCCACATCCCTGCAGTGGTATGCATGGGTCACTTGGTGATCTGGATTGGAGAGCTGATCTGAGTAAGAAAACTTTGCAAAAAGTCACCTAGACCAGTTCTCCACTCTGGCCTGCAATGTGACCCCACTGCATTCTGTATGAATCACTAGCTTTATACGGAAAGAACTATTAATTAAATTATGTGCTCAGCATTCTTTTTTGTCAACACAGGACCCCAGTTTGGGACAGAACTTAATGTACCAGAATCTGGATTAATGTACATGGAACCCTTTGGTTTTCACTGTCAGTGTCTGATTGTAGAAAACCCCAGTGATGGACCTTGTTTCAGTTCATGATCTGAAGAGGGAAATTAAGACTCAAACAAGGTCAAGTACTGTACTCAGACAGTTTGTTACAAATTACAAAAAGTTACTAGAAGAAAGGGAAATTATTGTAATAAAGGGGATAGTGATAGGACAAATTGGAAAAAAGATAGAAAATACAGCAAGGATTTGGGGTTCAGAGAGAGAGTCACCACAGTGGATCCAGCGGTGTCCTGGGGATCTGTTGTCGTTGGTGGTGGGAGTGCTTCAGGGTTCGTCATCCTGTAGTATCAGAGCAGAGTGTTCCCCAAGAATCTCTCAGTGGTGGATGTCCTTGAGGAGGTGTCCTTCTGGAGTCCCCTTGAAGGTCCCCCTTTTGGCAATGTTTTACTCCCCCTTTTATTATGAGCTGGGGGGAGTGCCTATGTTCTTCATGTCCCTTATTAATGTTCCTGGTGGACCAGTTTTTCTGGTCTTGCAGCCAACTGCACAGTGTCTGCACACACATGTCTGCAGCAATTCTTCAATTCCTTGCACCAATCCTCCAGGTAATGGACAAAAGAGTCTTGTCAGCTCTTTCTCATTCACCCCTCAGGCAATGCATGGTGGAGTCCCAATTCAGCTCCTCACTCCCATCTCCCAGGCAATGGGTGGAAGAGTCTTATCTCAATTCCTCCCACCCATCTCTGAGACAATGGTTGGTGAAGTCCCATTTCCATTCTTCTTACCAATCTTTGAGACAATGGACAATGGAGTATCATTTCAGATCAGTCTCTCACAACCACTTAGCTAGTGGGTCATTCCCCTTCTGCACCTCTAGCCCTGTTCTTTGGCCAAAAGCTACATGTGCAAAGGCACAAGTGCCTGAAACCATGACGAACAATAACTGGATGAATATATTAAGGTCTCCACTGATTTTACTAGGTTGTAGAATTTACGTTGCTTTTATACCACTGGAAAGATCCAGGGGAATATTTAAACATGATTTGTTTTGTTTTGTAGACCTCATCTGTTCTTTCTTTACTTACTGTAAGATATGACTAATTTAAAACCAACCAGCAAACAAATCTGTTTTACGTACTTATTTGGCTCATTTTTTCCAAGCTACTGACACTGCTTTTGCTTGTAGGTCCTTTGGACTGAATGAGAAAGTTGCCATTGATTTACAAGGAGCTAGGCTTTCAGTCATTCCTCAAATGCAGAGAACTGCCAGAAAGATTTACAGATTTGCTGCCAACTCCCTTAAGTATGGAGCTGATTCAATTAAAGAAGTCTATGTATGATTCAACACTTCTCTGTTTATGCTCAACAGCACTTCTGCTCATGGCAGGAAGAATTACACAGATTTCATCATCACTATCAGGAAGAGCATAGATAATTTCTACCATTAGCATCTTGATGAAGAATGCCCCCTGTGTGTTTGATCTCAGTATTTTCTATGGGCTCCAGTAGTTTTTCCACTTTCATAGTTCCCACTTAGAAGATAGGTTCTTTCTTTATCACATAAACTTCTTCTCATGAGTCTAGTCATTTCTCTTTCTTTTAACTCTTCTAAAGGTATTCAATTTCTTTCTAAGTTTTCATTTTTAAAAGGTCCTTTTTAAATCTTCATTTCTATCTGAAACCTTTAAGTGCTTTTCATAGGACAAAAATTTTTGAAGTACAGTAAATATATCAGCAAACTGTAAAACATTTGACCTATTGAGGTGAAATGGTGTTTGAAAAAATCTTCAAATACACCAAACAAGAAAAATGTATAACAAAAAAATTCCCATGAACCTTTGAACTGTAGGCTTTCTTTTGGAAACTTCTGTCTCTGAACACAAAAGAGGAGATCGGACTATATGTATGTGTAACTAATATGACATTAATTTCCCAAAATGTTACTGAAGACTTATCTCTTCATACAGAAAGTAAGTACAGTTTAATAGAAAGGCTAGTCCATGTGCATAAATATTTCAGTTTGAACTATAAACCACATAGGAAGCATATAGATTGTGGTTATATTAATTACTATATTTCCTATACATTTTTTATGAGAAAATAGGAATTTTAATGAGAAAATAAGAATTTCTTTTTCTATGGGAAATGGTATACAACTCTAAGGAAAAGATGACATACTGCTGTATAAGCAACTAAGACTTTTCTAAAATCATTAATAATTACCCCATGCATTTACTTAGACATCTTTAGGTACGACCATGTAGCATCCTTCAGCTCCTCTTACACAAAAGATGATAAAAAAGTGGATAGTTTTAATTGGAGTTTTTTCTGTCATTAGTTGCATTGCAGACAGAGTTTTTAATTTCAGCTGCTTGGCCAACGGAAGCAACAGGGTTTTCTCTGACTGTGGTAGATGAAGACTTTTCCCTTGTAGCTGACTGTAGATTTTTACAGTTCTATCAAACAACAGCAAAGCTTTCTTCCCAGTTTATAGCATCCTGACATGCTCAGATCATCTACGGCTGCTGGAAGTTCCATCCCACTAGGTCTCCTAAGACAGGGGCAGTCTGTGGTGCCGGGATGCTGCTGTAGGGTTTGGATCTCACTGAAAAGGGTGTGGTGGAGCTCTGCAGCCCTTCTGCAAAATGTGCCAAATACAAACCATTGATCAGCTAATTACTGCCACAACCAATCACGCTCATGAGGCAAGGAGGGGCTTGTGCTGAGCTGCACTTCTGAAGTACAGGAGCTGGGAAGGGAAGGATATACAAAAATAAATGTGTTGCAGATAGAAGGAGCAGTAATACAGCTAATGACAGAGAAATCAAGCAAACGTTAGCAATATGTGCTGGGGATTTAAAACGATTGAATTTTTGCTCTTATCCTCCTTATGCTGGATACTTTTACAAAAAACTTCGCAGGTGCAGCTTAATAGTTTGGTAGTGCTTCAGATTACAGTTAACCCAAATGACAGGAGGCAGACTATTTTAAGTAATAGCTGAACGCCGTCCAGGCTTTGTGTAATAAGCTTTGAATTTGTAGTTGCTGTTCTGCAGAGTAGTATCTAGACACTTCCCATGTAACTCTGGAAATACCTGTATTGCTGCACTTAAGTTGGGAAAATCTCCATAAAAGGTATAAATGCTGAGGAATCTGGCAGTTTGGCAGTTTGAACCCAAACCTCTCAAGTTTTACTCCATTGCTCTGACGCTGATCTTGCTCCGCACAGAGGCAACATGATGAGACCTGCCCTTCCACCATTCTAAAATCATTGACCTTAGTGCATATCTTAGCTCAGATTATCAACAGTGAAGGGATATCTCACCAGAAAGCCTCAACCTCACATTTAAAAGACACATCCGATGCATTTTGCAAGGGAGAGGGATGAACCACATAAAAGATGGGAGAATGAAAGTCTAAGGACTGGGAATATTTAGCCGAGGAATTAAAATCAGGAAAGGAGAGGGAAAGATTTTGTTTTTACAAACAACCTTGCTTGTGTAACTAGAAATGCAATAGGAAGAGCCAACACAGCAATCTCCTCCTAGTGCTCTCTGATTCAGAAGAAACTCCAGGAACAAAATTGCCAATGAAGTTTAAGTTGACAAGCAGGTACTCTTTATTGTGGCTCTGGGAGATATGGGGGGTAGCTCCTCCTAACATGTGTCCCTGTATTGTTACACAAGCCATCCTTATATAGCCACTGGGCATACATACTTATTCATGAGGCTACGTATGGATTACATCATTTTCCAGAAAGTTCCCCACATGTGTACAAAAATGTGGTGGTGGTCTCTGAGAGTCGTTTACTTCTTCCAATAGCCTTCATCACTTCTGGCAGCCTTCGAAACACTCACAATAGATGCTTATACCAGCTTAATTGGTTTGTCAACACCACAGACATAACAATCATCCTGTCCTTCTACTTATTAGTTAGTTTAACTGCAGCCCATTCTGGACCCCTGCCATTCCAGGTACTCCTTATCCTTACATCCTGTTCTTCTAGCCTGTTTTTCTTACACTGTTTTTGTCGTAAGGTCATAAAGGCCTAAAACTGCAATGGTTTATCTTATATAAAAATTCTCAGTATGTTCTCTATCTGTACTCCATTTTTGTTGTGTGAATCATGCACCTCAGTAATTTTCCATTACTACTGTTACAAAGCCATCAAACTTAACATTACTTAAAAATGATTCTAAAGGTTTATATATTTCATTTTGTGATTTTGTGCCCCCCTTGTCTCACCTCACTCTTGTTTATTTTTCAGAAGTAGACAGTAGTATATAGCCTCAGTGTTAACAAAAAAAAGTCAATAAATTAATGGAAAAGAGGACATTTTATCTTTAATTGACTGGTGTAAGAAGTTTCTTTTTTTTTTTTTCTTCACCTTCTCTTTAACTCATGGTACTGATAGCTGCGAAATACACATCATTAAAGAGGTTTTTTCAGCAACAAAACTGTGGTTTTCAAATTGCAAACAAACTGGGGAAGGTTTTGATGGTTATGTGTAAATCCTTGGGGTTACTTGATCATAGTGCTTTCGAGTTCTCCATTCCAGATTTGCCATTTTGGAAGAAAAGCATTATAGAAAACCTTACTTGCCTCCAATCAAAAAGGAACTGCTGTATTGCCAGGATTATTGCTAAGGATAAGGTCCCACAAAGGTAAAGCAGCATATTAGACCATGGTATTTTTCACAGCTTGTTTTCAGCCAATATTGAGTTCTTACAATTAAATGCTGCATATTTCGTGGAATTTATTTAAAGACCACAAGATGATACTCATTCAGGGGCTGTTGAAAATATGTTTGAAAGCATATTGAAAGTTGTTTAGGGATTGAGAAGTACTTAAGAATACCTGGAGACTTTTGGTACTGGCTTCGAATGAACAGGAACATGGTAGGAGCTTTAAGGCTCACTGCACATCAAAACCCTCCAGAACAGATCAAACAATAAATGTTATTGCTATAACATTTAGTCAACATATAGTCATATATATATATATAGTCATATAGCAACATTTAGTTGCTATAACAATATAGTCCAGGAAATGCAGATTTCTAAAACAAATAAGCATTAGTTTGTTTACAGAAAGAAAGCTTATAGTCATTACAGTCAGCAGCATCCAGCCATATTTTAGAAGATTGCGTACTTGATGTGTTTCCATCATGGAGGGAAGATGACGCACCACAGCCCTTCCTCTATACTGATATTTCCCGGAGGTGACAACTTCGCTTACTGACATGCTTGATCCCCAGTACCAAGTTGCACATACAAAGAAGCACTGGACCTGCTGCACAATTCTGAAATCCCTTTCTGTAATCCTCAGTAAATTCAACATTTTCACAAAAGGATTCATCTTCTTCTTGGTGGTTTAGTGATTTCTGTACGACATGAACAGTGTATATGCAATAGATACATTTGGATGTGTGCAGTGCTATAACAAGGGAAGAGTCTGAGATGTGCTGAGTGGTGATGGTGGCTAAAACCAGTCTATTGCCATTTCTCAAAACGGCAGGTCTTGAGACTGGCAATATCACCTGGGTAACAGAAGCACATTGAGCATTTTGGCATGACTTTCAGTAATCTGAAATATTAGCCTTATGGCAAATCTTACTGAACTCTTTAAGTAATTTGGCTTTTTAAGTGTGAAAAGTACAGCATAGTATTCTCTGACAGTGGATCCTATTTTAATGATGAATTTAAGTGATTTAATTAAACTGAGATAGGAATTCAGATATACAATTTTCAGTCTCTTTAGTCTCCAAAAATTGGTTGGAAATGATGTTGTAGTATCCATAGAAAAAGCCTGAAGATTTAGACCATAGCTCACATTTAGAAAAGTAAAATATAGATTAGTTATTAGCTTGTTATGAGTATTTTTTTTACAACAAAATAATTTTAAAAATACTTTGCTTATTAACGTTTTGTCTTGGAGAGCAAAGATGTGACAATGACAACAAAAAGGGTGAAAAAAATCAAGGTGGCTGTGGAACTGCCAGAGATGTTGTTGTGGGTGGGGTGGAGCCAGGCATGTACTAAAGCATCTCTCTGCAAACTTAGACGCCAGAAAATCATTGTACACCACAGGCGCATCTGGCACCCCCAGGTCCCTTGGCTGTCTTTGGGACAAAGCTGGCATATGCCAGCCTTCCCATGGCAGCCTCCAGGGAGAGAAGTCATTGCTTTCTCTCCTTAAGTGTCTGCTCGTGCTGTTACATCCCTTCTGCTTTTTTTTTTTTTTTAAGCCACGGTACATTTTTCCTTGTTGTTGGTGCTCAGGGGATTTAAACAAAGATAAAGTAGGAGATACATGATATGTGTGTACATCAACATTGTAAATACATATGTGTGTGTGCATGTGTGTATATATGTGTGCATAGATATATATTTAATAACTTAGATAAACTGGTATCTGTTTTCTCCCTAGTTGGAGATCAAGGCACCTGCATTGCAGACATTCACAAGGTTGTCTGTGTGAAAAAATATTGGGTTTACATTGTGGTTGAGCACATTTGCAGTCCCTAATCCTGAAGGCTGTCAGCATTTTCCTCTTCGTCTTGTTAGTGTTTACCTAAATACTGATTTACATTTAATAAAAAGTATTCCCTTTTTGTCCCAAGGGAAAGGACAGTCAACAGATGGATTACAAGAAATGTCATTAACCACTTAGAATGTTTTGACATCTTGCTGAAGATTGCTTCATTAGGAGTGAAAAGAAATTGTTCTTTTTCTTGCCTAGCAACTAACATTTTTTTGAGAAAGCTATTACTATGACAAAAGTACTATGAAATGCAAGAGCTACTGAGATATCGATATTCTTGAGAGGCTTTAGGTGACGTTACTAGAAAATGTGTACTTTTTGCATTTTCTTCTTCAGTAAAATGTGTGGTCTCAAAGATTGAATCTTCAAATTTTCAGTTCAGAGATTGATTTCATAATAAAAATAAGGGCCCCATTAGGCAGGCCGAACAGAATCTCTTTAGACAACTTGCTCAGATTTTCTTTTGCTTTGGTTTTCTTTTGCCATAAAACTGAAAAATTCACTCTTCAAATCAGTTTGTAGGGTATAGCAAAATAGATTAATCAGCCTCATAATTGCACTTTTATTGGATAAGACAACCAGGAAATCAGTAGTCTATGAAAATCTAAAGATATCTTGAAAGACTGGATTTGGTTTCTGTCCTCACCTGAAAAAGGGCAATACTAAACATCCAGTTCCAACAAAATTCAACACAAAATTATAGCTAGAAAATATAAATAAAATAACTAAGAAATAATTTTTAAAGTGTTAAAGATGTAAGCATTCTACAAATTAATGATTGAGAGTTTACCATAATGTCCTAGGTAGATAACTAGATGCACAGCTCAAGACAGTTTTCATTCTGTACTCAACAAGTAATAAAAAGTTCAATTAACTCTCTTGTTAATTACTGTCTTTCCTTAAATTAACACATTATTAAATGATGAAACTGCAATGGAGTAGTATGTACCAATGCTTTTGCAAAAAACTGGGAAAAGAAAAGACTGGCTGAAAAATGAGAATTCTGGAAGAGTATATGGGTATGTCTAAGTACACTTCCCTTGAACATGCAAGGGAAGCAAAATAAAATTTTTTTAAAATGTTCCTGAAAATAAGTGAGTGCCCTAAACCAGTTCACAATTTGAGAGTTTTGCCATGTTCATGAATGCCTTAAGCACCAGGCAGTGGGCTGTCTTAAGATAGTAGGACTCTGTCCTCCCTCCTCAACTTCATTTGTTTTGATTGAAATTTCAAAATTCAATTTTTCAGAAATTTGCAAAAAACCAAAGAAAAGATGTTATCTAAAAACTGACACCCATCTCTAATAAGTATTGATACCCAAACATTTCAAATAGTCTGTCAAAAGCTGAAAGAAATACACTACCTAAATAAAAAAGCATCTGAACAAAAAAACAAAACTGTAAGCTTAGATCTTTTACCAGACCTGAAGTCAGGGACTGTATATTTCCTCACTAATACTTTAACAGTTAGATCTTTATTACAGTCTCTAACCACAGTTTTTGGAAGACACATGTGGTACTGAAGGAGAACTAAAGCATATGTGTCAGCTCCTGCTGCCAAACAGTTATTCTTGGCATCAAGTTACTTGCCTGCAAACTGTGATTGAAGCTGCTGCCCAGAGTCAGTGGCCTAGGATCAAATGGAAGCTGCTGAAAAGCTACAGAGCTAAACTGATGGATCTTGACTTTTTAAAAGACTAGTTGTGTGTCAGAATCTTTGGAAATACCATTTTCTACACTTTATGTGGGGTTCCTAATGCCTTCCAGTGAATGAACTTTACTTCACAGCTTCCATGACCTGAGAGACGAAATCACCTATGAAAATTGCCACTACTGTAGTCTTTCAGCTTCAGCATTTATTTCAAACTGGTTTAATTTTTCCTAAAGCTTTTGCTGTGTAAGACTGAAAATTAACTTATGTAACAAAAAATACTACTATTTTAACTTAATTTTCCAAAGTAAATATGTTGAGATTTCACTTCCTCCTGGAGTATCCACAATTGCTGTGGTTTAAACCCTGCCGGCAACCCAGAACCACACAGCCGCTTGCTCACTCCCCTACCTTTCTTCCCCCCACCCCGGGATGGGGAGGAAAATCCAAAGAAGGTAACTCCCCTGGGTTGAGATAAGAACAGTCCAGTAACTAAGGTATAACATAAAGCCACTACTGCTACCACCAATAATAAGGGAAATAACAAGGGAAGAGGATACAACTGCTCACCACCCGCCGGCCAATACCCAGTCCAACCCGAGCAGTGGTCCATCCCTTCTGGGTAACTGCCTCCAGTTTATATACTGAGCATGATGTGCTGTGGTATCTTTTTGCATATTCTGTAGTTTGGTTGAGGTTCGGGGTGGAGAAGTCACCTCTTCTTCTTCCTCTGGTTCACGTAATAATAACGCCTGATCAGATGCTGTCCTGGGTAGTAAGTGCATTGTTTCTTCATCTTTCTTCATCTTTCTTGCCTCTTTTTTGCTTTTCCCCTTGCATACAGGGGCAACTCATATTGGCACGAATTGGTCCTCTGGTTTAGCTGTAGCGATTATCACTGCGGTTGGAGTGGCTGCAGTACCTGTTGTCTTTGGGTAGCTGCTGTACTTGTCACTGGGGCTGGTGTAGCTGCTGGGCTTAGAATTGGATTAGCTGCATTGTCTGTTGTAGTCAGAGTTTGAGTAGTTGTACTTATTGCTGGGGTTGGTATAGCTTCTGTGCTTGGAGCTGGAGTAGCCCTGCTGTCTGTTGTGATCAGAGTTTGAGTAGCTGCTGTACATGTTGCTGGGGCTGGTGTAGTTGAAGTACTAGGAGTAGCTGCGTTATCTGTTGTAGTCAGAGTCTGAGTAGCTGCTGTACTTGTCACTAGTGTTGGTGTAGCTGCTGTATTTGGAGTTTGAATAGCTGCATTGTCTGTTGCTTTGCCATCAGGGCCAGATACATTTTTTTCCTTCGAAGGTGCTGGATAGTGTTGAAGAGGACTCTGTAAGTACAGGCCAAGCCACAGCACATTGCCATGATTTGTCCCTCTCTGGTATGACCAGGATGACAACACACCTAATTTAAGTGCTTTACTAATTTTTCTGGATTTTACACTTGTTCAGTGGTGAAGTTCCAAAGCACTGGAGGAGCCCACTGGCCTAGATACTTGCCCATACTGTCCCATACACCCTACCACTCATGACTGTCCACCCTCGGGGAAAATCTCTTGGTCCTTCTATATCGTCTTCCAACTCTAGACAAGATCCAGCCCTGACTCTGCTTGACTTTTGAGATCAGATGAAATGGTTGTGGGTAAAACACACTCTGTGTGTCAACATGGTGATCCCCATCACAATCAGCAGGCAGGTCTCAAGGGCTCCCAAAGGCCATTGAAAACCTTTAGAACTCTCAAATGATGCTGTAAATGGTCTGCTGAGGGGTGGAGAAGGTAAGGGAATGTCTTCTTCAAAGGTTGACCACCCAAAGGTTGACACCAAGTGTAATTGCTATACACTTCCATTATATACCTCCCAAAGTATAGAATTGGTGACCACATTGGGAACGCAAGCCAGATCATTTTCATGATCAATGAGTCTATTGTATTACAAGTCATTGCCATGAAGTACAGTGAAACAACAACCTTAGCCCAGGCCCCCAGCTGATAAACACTAAAACAGAAATACAGGCTGTAAGTAAGGTATGACATGCTGAAACGCTGAGATCAAAAGTAAGAACTTTGAGAGCCAATAGATTAGCACTATAATGAGTGACAATTAATCCAAAGCAATGAATGCTTATCACAAATACGATTAGACACACTCTGGTCAGATCTGTCGTTATCTTAATCCTTCATGCCCCACGTTGGACACCATAAAGAACTGTCGTGGTTTAAATCCACCCAGCAATCCAGAACCATGCAGCCACTCTCTCACTCCCTGACTTTCCTGCCCCTGCTCCCAGAGGGATGGGGAGGAGAATCGAAAGCATGTAACTTCCATGTGTTGAGATAAGAACAGTCCAGTGACTAAGGTATGACACAAAACCAGTGCTGCTACCACCAATAATAATAATGATAAGGGAAATAACAAGGGAAGAGGATACAACTGCTTACCACCTGCCGACCAATAGCCAGTCCGACCTGAGCAGTGATCTAGGCCTTCTGGGTAACTGCCCACAGTTTCTATAGTGGCATGATATGCTGTGGTATGGAATACCCCTTTAGTTAGTTTGGGTCAGGTGTCCTGTCTCTGCTTCCTCCCAGATTCCCCTCCTCCCTGGTAGAGCATGAGACTGAGAAAGTCCTTGGTCAGAGTAAACATTACTGACCAGCAACTAAAAACATTGGTGTTATCAGCATTGTTCCCAGGCTGAAAGTCAAAACCACAGCAATGCACCAGCTACTAAGAAGGAGAAAAATGACTGCTACTGCTGAACCCAGGACAATAGATATCACACAGAAGACTTTTCTATGAAGGCGACTTTAATATTAGGTATTTGCATCACAGCTAGAAAACCAACTTTATAGTCATGGTATTTATTGCCTCTCTACTTGAAGGATATCAAAGCACTGTGTAAGATTTGACCCAAGACTGGTGCACCTAGGCATAGATGCAGTTTAATTACATGTCTTGAATGGAAGTGTGAACATGCTTATGTCAATTACTGAATGGGGTTTGAAAGCTTAAAGCACCATGGAGGTGGAGTTAATGGTAGCATATCTCAAATTTCCACTATGCTACAGAAAAGGAAAGACATGGGAGTCCTTGACCAAGTCCAAAAGAACAAAGGCCTATTCTATAAAAAAAATTCCCCAAACCTTATGTCAGTACGAGGTCCAGATTCCTATTGTGAAGCTTCAATCAAGAGATCTAGAGAGCATATATTCTAGTTTGTTTCTTCAGACTGAAGCATTCAGTAAGGTTGTTCTCAGGTACCAACATGGAGCACTGTACTTTTATACCAGCGGCTGCAAAAAGATGTACTCATTATTGTAAACAAGTTATGGAATTTCTTTATTGACCCAGGCATATACCAGGGTCACACATGATTTTGTCCAAAAATTATGTTATGTCCCTTGGAGGATATGAACTGAACTGGAGGAACAGCATTCTCACATTCTGTGCCTGTGGTGAACAGTGAGCACCGTTCCTTTTGCTGGGTTTTAAAAATTCTCTATGACTGGATAATTTCCTTAAGAAGGTGCAGTTTATAGATGACAGCAGCACTGCACTTTAAGTGGCAATAGACAAAGGTATACCTATCACATTCTGGAAAGAGAGTGATTGACAGTGATTATAATGATAGTCTAAAAGCTAACATCCACCAATACCCCTGTTTTATCCATACAACTTCATGCTAACAATAGAAAATCAATCAGTTGCACACAAAAAACTATTTGAAGACTCGCTGTTTCTTCTAAGTCTCCTCACTAATAATAGCTTACATGAAAATATGTCTAACTTTGTGATCCCAGCTCATCCTTGTGTGTTCCTATCCTTCTATACACTCCTACTATTTAAGGCCTTGAAAGTGTTGTCCTGCATAAGAATATTTGCAGTGTAATGAAATAAATAAAAGATTTAATACCTTTTAGTATTATGGCACAAAGCATATTAACATTCTTTACACTCTATTTCTCTCAGGCTCTGTAATTACATAATATTGAATCTATTGCTATTTTATGTGAAAACGATGGTTAGAGATATTTTATTGTCCTCATCTTAGTCAGTGCAATATTTTATTGGCAAAATGGATAGAGATATTTTATTGTCCTCATCTTAGTCAGTGCAATATTTTATTGGCAAAATCTACTCATACAAAACATTACTTTCTGAAACTAATGCACACAAAATTGCCAATCAAGTATATGAAAGAGGAATAGTGACTTCCCTAGTTTAAAATGGAGACTAAAATAATTTATATTCTTCATGGTTACTGCTTTGTCTCATTCTGAATGCATGGCTCTGTCATAGTCCCTGAGTGCTCTGAATTTTAAACGAAACCTTAAAAGCTGATCTACTTTACTGGTGGTCTGCTACACTTCTCCACAAAGCCAAGTCAGCTAACCCTGCAAGTGGAAAACAGGAATCAGGGGTGGTGCAGTCAGCTCTTGATGGTTCAGAGAAACCATAACTCACAATAATGCTGAGCCATTACCTATCACATTTGAGAAGTCTTGGCAGTCTGGTGAAGTTCATGGTGATTGGAAAAGTGAAAATATAACTCCCAATTTTAAAAAGGGAAAAAAGAAGGCCAGGGGAACTACAGTCTCACCTCAGTCCCAGGCAAGATCATGGAACATGTCCTCCTGGAAAATACGCTAAGAAACATGGACAGTGAAGGGGTGATTGGTGACATCCAGCATGGCTTCACTAAGGGCAAATTGTGCCTGACAAATCTGATGCTTTTCTACCATGGGGCAGTGGCATTGGTGGAAAAGAGAAGAGCAACCAACGTAATCTTCCTGGACTTGTGCAGGGCGTTTGACACTGTCTCTCACGACTTCCTTGTCTCTAAACTGGAGAGGGAGGGATTTGGCAATACTATTTGGTGCATAAAGAATTGGCCTGATGGTCATACTCAGAGAGTTGTGATCAACTGCCCAGTACCCAAGTGGACACCAGTGATGAGTGGTGCTCCTCAGGGGCTAGTATTGGCACTGGTGCTGTACAACGTCTTTAGCAGTAACATGGGTAGTGGGTTTTATGCACCTCAGCAAGTTTACCAAAGGCACTAAACTGTATGGTTCTGTTGACATGCTGCAGGGAAGGGATGCCATCCAGAGGGTCCTTGACATGCTTGAGAGATAGGCTAATGCCAACCGTATGAATTTCAACAAAGCAAAGTACAAGGTCCTGCACATGGGGTGGAGCAATCCCAGGCAAAAACACAGGCTGGGTGGGGACTGGATTGAGAGCAGACTTGTGGAGAAGGACTTAGGGGTGTTGGTTGATGAGAAGCTCAACATGAGGTGGCATCAGGGTGCACTTGCAACCCAGAAAGCCATCTGTATCCAGGGCTGCATCAAAAAGAGTGTGGCCAACAGGTCAAGGGAGGGGATTCTCCCACTTTACTCTGCTCTTCCCTTTACTCAGCTGGAGTACTGCTCTCAGCTCTGGAACCCCCAAAATAAGAAGGACTTGAACCTGCTTGATCAAGTCCAGAGGAGGCCATGAAGATGATCAGATGGCTGGAGCACCTCTCCTATAAAGACAGGCTAAGAGAGTTGGGTTTGTTCAGCCTGGAGAAGAGATCTTAGAGGGGAAGATCTTAGAGATGCCTTCCAGCACCTAAAAAATGCCTACAAGAAATCTGGAGAGAGAGACTTTCTACAAGAGGAGAGGAACAGGGGGAATGGTTTTAAACTGAAAGAGGGTAGATTTAGATCAGACTTTAGGAAGAAATTCTCTACTATGATAGTAGGAAGACCCTACAACAGTAAGCTCTGTAAGAAACAAGGTTCTTAAGTAACAGAAGCTGTGGCTGCCGTGTCCCTGGAATTGTTCAAGACCAGGTTGGACAGGGCTTGGGACAGCCTGATCTAGTAGAAGGTGCCCCTGCCCGTGGTGTGTGGGTTGGAACTTGATTATCTTTAAGGTCCCTTCCAAGTCAAAGCATTCTATAATTCTATGATTCAATAATATAATGTGAATTTTAGTTGGATTTTGCATGTGGATATATAATTCTATCAAGAAAGAGTGGAGAGAACTAAGAGCTAAACTGAACGAAAGAGAAAAGCCACAAGGGAATTAATGTAACAAAAAAAAAACCCCTCTCTGGCTACATGACAGACTCATGTAGAGGGCTGCACATGTACCCTCATGGCTACAGCGATGGCGTTTTCTCTTCTGAATAAGTGCAGCTTGCATGGTATTTGTAAACAGCCCCATAAAGGGAATGGAAAATGCGGTTAACAATGGGTGAAATTATAAAAATTACAGACATGTACTGAGGAAGAAAGCAGAAATGACAAAAAAGTATGGGCAAGGGCTATGTTTAGTGTGGAGAAACATAATTTTCCTGCTGCTTAGGACAAGCACCTTGGCGCATCTGTTGCTTTGACTTTAGCTCCACTGTTATCTCTGTATGAAAGTTAAAGCTTTAGTAAAAGTATCCTTGGCTGGACTGATCACTTGTGCTCAGCGATTTTTTTGCCACAACCAGGTTAAGCCAGATTGCGTATCTCTGCTTTTCTTTTCTTGCTTCTATAACTGGATGTTGTATAATATATGTATTCCTGATCCCACAATGAATATATATAATATACATAATATATAATATATATGTAATATATATGTAATGATCACTACACTGTGTCTATAACAGGCTGCACCAAAGTAAGCTGTGTGGTTTGGTTGAAATGCTGGAGGGATGGGATGCCATCCAGAGGTACCTTGCCATGCTTGTGAGGTGGGCTAATGCCAACCTGATGAAGTTTAACCATGCCAAGTGCAAGGCCCTACATGTGGGTGGAAGCAATCCCAGGCACAGCTTCAGGTTGGGCAGAGAAGAGTTTGAGAGCAGCCCTGCAGAGAAGGACTTGGGGGAGTTGGTCTATGAGAAAATGAACATGAGCCGGCTTCAGTGTGCGCTTGCAGCCCAGAAAGCCAACCGTATCCTTGGCTGCATCAAAAGGAGTGTGACCAGCAGGTTGAGGGAGGTGATCCTGCCCCTCTCCTCTGCTCTCCTGAGACCTCACTTGGGAGTATTGTGTGCAGTTCTGATGACCT
>JARCZZ010044881.1:0-10266 GCA_030323915.1 Brotogeris chrysoptera
GCTTGCTCCAAGCCCCTGCGTCCAACCTGGCCTTGAACACTGCCAGGGATGGGGCAGCCACAGCTTCTCTGGGCACCATCACAGGGAAGAACTTCTCCTAATATCTAATCTAAATCTCCCCTGTTTCAGTTTGGAAACTTAAAACCAGTTTGAAAACAGGTCTAAGTTAGATGCAACACCACAATGTTGTCACTTTCAAAGTCACTATACTTTTTTCTAATAAACCGAATTTTTAATGATCTCTTGATTATCAGAGGATATTTTAAAGACAAGTGATTTTATCCAAAGCAGTTCCTTGTGTTTCTGCATATGCTAATTTACTTGATTAATTTGGAGAACATCTACATATAATTCTGCACACTTACTGGCAGTGAGATCACACTGCTGCTCAAGTAACTGCTACAGATTTCACTTTCCAGACAGACTCAGAGTTCTGCCTAATTGGGATGGCAAATGTACAAAGGTGCCACAGAAGAAGTGTGTAATTATGTCATTTTCTCTTGATCTTTCAGAGTCTTCCTGCGAGCAATTAATCAGTATGCAGATATGCTGAACAAGAAATTTCTTGATCAAACCAACTTTGAGTTACAGGTAAGGGAAAAAGCAAACACGGGCGTCTTGGGGACTAATGTTAACGTTGGAATAAGTTTCTACCCTCAGTGTGTAATTGGGAGGTTTATGTACACGTCATTGTGAACCCCAGGTTGACCTGTTAGCCAGGTAGTCATTTCGGGCTTTGGACATATGATCCTCTTGTGGGTCATGTCCTAGAATAGCATCATAGAGCAATAGAATAGAAGAGCATCAAGTCTTACCCAAAGCATCACGGAAAACTCCTCCTTTCCTTCAGGAACAGCAGAAAAGGGGTGTTCTCACCCTTTCCTTCACTGCATGCTTTAGGAGAAATAGTGCCTCCAACGTGGAGCCTGAGACGTGGCGTCTGAGTGAGAATTTAAGTCACTTGCTCAGGTTCCTTTACTTGTGTCTCTCATATTATATATTCACATTTATTTTTCCTTGAATCATCCAAACACAGTTGATGAGGATTTGTAGATGGGAAATGTTTCATGGAAATGTAAACACGCCGAGGAGATGTACTAAGAATACATCCAGAAGCACCATCTCAGTGGTGTCTGCTCTTTTCTCCTTGACATATTTATGTGCATAATTTAGGTAGTTTAAAGTTGTTTTGTAGGTGTGCAGAACGTTTCAGAGAATTAATGGTATCTATTCTTGTCATTTTGGGGGCTTTCAGCTTTGGAACAACTACTTCCACCTGGCTGTTGCTTTTCTCACCCAAGAGTCTTTGCAACTGGAGAATTTCTCAAGTGCTAAAAGAGCAAAAATACTTAACAAGTAAGTCCTATTCGTCATCTAAATCATGGACAAGAACTTGAGCTCTATTAACATAACTTTAGTTTAATTTCTTAGCTAAACCCATTCAAATTGAGATGCAATCATGGCATAATGAAAGGTTGGTTTTAAAACCATGAATCAAGTATTGCATGTGCATCTCTACCCTTGAATCAAGATCTAAATTACATGATTCATTACTGATGAAGACAGTATTTTATACCGCAGGATGCTCATAAAGTCAAGACTTTTCAGGAGTATTAACATATTATCAAAGTGAATTTTTAAATCACTTTAGCAGTGTGTTTATTCTAATCTCATTTTACGTGGGCTCTTTAGTGCTTAATCCCTAACGGCCTTTTAGAGGGAATTTTTGTTAACTACAGACAGTTTCCCTGCGATATCCCTCAAGAATGGGTTTGTGTAGCTTCAGACTTGTATGCTTTCCTGGCTAAAAGGGATTACATTGCCTCCCTCCAACAGGGAGCTTGAGCTACCCAATTCCTATTCAGAGCCCACAGCAAATTAAAACTGTCAAAAGAAAAAGGGCTGGAAATAAGAGTGGAGCCTGACTATTTTAATGTATGCATTTTCCTAATGTCATTGGGGTCTCAATGTAGTGGAGCTTATGATTAACTAACTAAACACTGAAGGCTGAAAAAGCCCATTGCGTGTTTTCAAACACAGTTTCTGTGTCCTAATAGTTATAAGAGTGACTGCAAAAGCAGTTTGTTCCCATAGCCATAGAATCATGGAATCCCAGACTGGGTTGGAAAGGATCTTAAAGCTCATCCAGTTCCTACTCCCTGCCACAGCAGAGGCACCTTCCACTAGAGCAGGTTGCTCCAAGCCCTGTCCAGCCTGGCTTCCAACACAAGTCAATCAGGTTACTGTAATTAATGCACAGAAATGGGGAGTTTTTAAGCTGTGATTCCCTGAACATATATATAATATATATGTATATTTATCAGACTCCTTTTAGAATCATAGAATAGTTTGAGTTGGAAGGGACCTTCAAAGGTCATCCAGTCCAACCTCCTGCAATGAGTAGGGACATCTTCAATTAGATCAGGATACCCAAATCAGATATATAGAGAAAAAAAGATGCATTTTGATTAACATCACCTTCTAAGTTCAAGGCTTTTTGTATATTATGATGATGAGAGAGATCACAGTGATAACAAGATGACTTTATCACTGCTGAAGTGATATGTGATTTCTTAAAGCTTTTTCCTTTTACTGTGTGGGTTGCAGGCTTTGTCCAGAAAAGAGACAGCTCTATGCCCCATCCTGGTTTTTAGCGGCTAAGTTTTGCCCTTCAAACTTTTCCCGACCATTGTGAGTTTTGAGGTGCTGCCTTTGGAAGCTGTGCTTTACCTGAGGGTTGAAACAGAATTTTTAAGCACTGTGTGATTTAATTCACGTTCCAATGAGTCATGGGGCTTCCATGATGAAAAGGGAATATTTACAAGTTCAGTGAAAAAGTGATGTCAAGCAGAGCTCAGGTTTCTACACTTGTGTTGTACATACCGTAGAATCATAGAACCATAGGATGGTTTGGGTTGAAAAGGACCTCAAAGCTCATCCACTTCCAATCCGCTGCCACAGGCAGGGACACCTTCCACTGGAGCAGGGTGCTCCAAGCCCCTGCGTCCAACCTGGCCTTGAACACTGCCAGGGATGGGGCAGCCACAGCTTCTCTGGGCACCCTGTGCCAGCGCCTCAGCACCCTCACAGGGAAGAGCTTTTGCCTAAGAACTCATCTCAGCCTCCCCTCTGGCAGGTTAAAGCCATTCCCCTTGTCCTGTCCCTCCAGGCCCTTGTCCAAAGCCCCTCTCCAGGTTTCTTGGAGGTCACCTTTAGGTATCAGAATCATAAATAACATTATAGGTTATTGAGTTTGCAAAAGGAAATCAAGGTGGCTTTGGTTTTCATTAGATTTAGAATCTATGAAACAAAATGGTTTTGTGCAAGATTTGGACAATGATGCAAGTTCTCTGTGGTAGTTCAGAGCGAAAAGGATACTTGCAAGAGGCACATCACCCTGATCAGTTATCAAGCAGAAGGATCAGCTGTGGCTGCTGTTGGTCCGATGTTGGTTTACACCTACAGTAGCATTTTAGTTCAGATCAGACTCCTGACCTGAACATCAAACCAACACCTGAGCTGGAAATTACTGTCCCATACATCTGTGGGCCTCATTGCCTATTTCATTCATTACCTCTTTGTGAGGACAGGAACCTTAGGCAGAATTTCTTTCTAATGGTCTTCCTGTTAAAGCAAGCATTATATCTTGCTGAAGAGATGCAAGAAATCAGCAGACATTTCTCACTGCTAATATAGGTAAATAGATGAAGTCATTTGAAGTGGTTACTTAATGAAGTTTGCTAAATTGTAAAACTCTGTTTACAAGTTGTTATTTTCAGATTAATCATGTCTTGGCGACAGAAATCAAGACCATAAATTCTTCAGGATGCAATAACTGTATGGGCTGGAGCGCTAACTTTTATTGCTATGTGAAACCACTACCAGTTCTGTGCCAAAGGGCTGTAATGAATCACTTAATTCAATATCACACTCACTCATTTTTTAAGGGTATATTTCAATTACTATATCAAATATTTAATAATTAAGATGTAATTATTGTAATTTGTAGGTTTTGCTAAACATTGCATTTAAGCATTAGTTAATTCTTAATGATGCAGAAGAATCTCCTTAATCCATCTTAATGACAGGGTATCTCACTATTAGCCCCCAGAAATCCCACAAGTTGCCAGAGATTGCCATTTTGATCATCTTGTTATTTAAGTAATCATCTTTAACATACAAATATTCTGTGCAGCAAATACATTCTTGGAGCTCATTATGGTTCTGATCCTGTCGTTAATGAAGTCAATAGGATGTTTTACATTCATTAAGCTTTCCTGATATTAATGTAGAGAGGGAGTGGGATATAAAACCAGCATTGATGGGACCTCTGTGACATTGGTGCCTCCAGATTGGTTGGGGTTGGAAGGGACCTTCATCATTGGCGTCATCATAGAAGAGTTTGTGTTGGAAGGAACCTTAAAGCTCACCCGGTTCCAACCCCCTGCCATGGGCAGGGACACCTTCCACTAGAGCAGCTTGCTGCAAGCCCCTTCCAACCTGGCCTTGAACACTGCCAGGGATGGGGCAGCCTCAGCTTCTCTGGGCACTCTGTGCCACCGCTTCACCACATTTTGATCTGGGACGCAAAATCCCATTGGAACATAGAAACTTTCTCTTTATTTTGGACGCGAAGGTGCAAGACGTCACAAGATGTTCCTTGTTGTATTTTCTAGGACAGCGCTATGCTAAGAGGGTGTATAAAAATAAAACATAGCTTTAGGCCGTGCAGCTCTCTGTTACACTTGCTCCAGCCATTACCACTTGAAAATAGAAGATGCTCACAATGAATGGCTGTAAGCAGACCCATGCGTCCCAAAGGATGATTAGGGAACCTGAAAAGATGGCAAAGAGGGATTTTGCACTTATGAAGGTTTGTGTGTGTTTGCACCGGTGAAGGTTTGTGTGTGTTCTCCCTCTGGGAAGTATTGTTGGAGAAATTGAATTTGGGATCTTATGAATGAGAAAATCATAAGCCAAGGAGCAGAAGCTGATTCAGTCTATCTCATCCCTTTGTAACAGGGAATCTGCAGTGTCTATGGGCACATAGCTGAGCTGATGAGGGACTGTGGATCATCTTATTAATTTGAGTTGAATTTGCAGAAGCTCTTCTGTAATTTCAAATATCTTTGCTGGTCAGATTTTGAAACTTCAATGTTCGTGTTATTGGTGATAGATTTTATTTCTTCTTCTTTTAATGGTGGTTTTGTTTTCCTTTTTAAGGTACGGTGATATGAGAAGGCAGATTGGGTTTGAAATCAGGGACATGTGGTACAATCTGGGTAAGTAACCTAAGCACCTATTGCTTAATGCTTTCACTCAGTGTTTGTATAAACCAAGGTGGAGATGAAGTGAACTTGCTTTCCCTCAAAATAACAGTAGGCTTCCAGAAGGCATTTAAACAGCAGGTAATTGAAGAAATAAAGGCGCCTCTGCACACTTATTTCACCATCTGGACAGATACTAGAGTCAATGTATCAGTATCTTTTGGGTTTTCGTGATATTCAGCCTCATGCTGAATAAAAAGAAATGGTTATGGTAATACCTGTTGATTTTTCCTGCTTAAAAATAGATATTGACGCATAGATGCATACACATAGATATGTACGCACGCATCCGTGTGCATGGGTGCTGGAATGGGACCGTAGCAAAACGAATGTATCCAAAGGTTATCAGTAACTTAGCCTGGAAATTCTGCCAAGGCTTTTTGGTAACTTGGCCTGGGAATTCGGCTTAGATTCTGATGTTTGGCTGCATCATGTGACACAGTTTGATCAGTAGGAAATGGGAACCCGGACATCCTGGCGTTCTTAGGTGAATCAGGACTATTGGACTCTATCGCGTCTGTGCTGTTCTGTGGGTATAAATGAGCTCTATGGGGGCTGAATTTCATGAGAAACGGGGTATTTCCAATGACCTGAGTGTGCTCATCTGCCAGATTGCATTTTCCTGAGCTTAACAGCAGAGACACTTCAGCTCTTCTGAGTTTTATCAAAAGTTCAGAAATAAATGCATTTGACACTTCACTTCTATCTCATCCTGAGCTGTTGTGGCTGAAACTGGAAAGAAATTCAGCATGTATGAAAGAAAGGAATTCAAAGGTTCATAAGAGTTTCTTATCGTGGAGTTTGCATCTGCTCTACTGGAATGATGAGAAAAGGCTTCTGAGAGCAGCCGAGTTCACTTTTTATTAGAGGCATCTTTGGCAAATTAAGTGTCTGGAGAGCAGATTAAAGTGTAGTACAGCTGATATGTGACTTGACAGACAGATAATGAAATCAAGATCATGCCTGATGCTGTGTCATCCGGCTCGGGACGCAGCCTCTCAGTTAGTAATTAGCTTGATCCTTCCCTCTTCCATGCTTACATTCTTCTGTTACCTTTATAATTCCTTGAGCATCTTTGGATCCTTAAGCTTTTCCCAGAATTTACTGGCCTGAAAGTAGAGCAGTTTGCATGCATAGTTATCTATCTGGCTGCTCTTACCTGAGGCTACTTCGTTCAGGCTAGGGGCAGTGGAGTGCATTGTGCTTCTTACTACTGCTGACCCTTGGACAGGTTGTTGAGTTGGTTCGGGTTTTCACCATCAAGAGGAAGCTGATAATAATTTCCTCTGGAGTTTTGTGGATCGACTGGCACAAGGAGGGGTGTTTTCTTCGATATTTCTTTCTGTGCTGTCATGAAAGGCTTTGATTTTGAATGGAGGTTTTATAAACTGAGATTGCCCAGGTAGGTGACTCCGTGACCTCCTCTCGCACCAATATCTGTGATTCTGTAAGTGGTTGGGATCATTAATGCTGAAATCTCACATACTAGAAGGCAGAAAATTGCTACTCTGCCCAACAGTAGGCACAGGAGGAAGGTAAACCAGAGGCAGGATCCCAATGCAAGTCAGCCTTTGTACTTCTTATAATGAGCAGCTTGCTTTTTCTCATCTTCTCTGTACTGCACATAGTCCATGCTGCTTGTGTTTAACTTCTGGCTCCTCACCAATCTCATGTGTGTCACAGCATCGATTAAGAACGAATTCTGACTTGCCACTGCAGGGGAATGGATTGGGGAGTACTTGACACTTCTATCTTAGAAGTTGCACTGCATTAATCAAATTATGAATGTCTATTTTCAGAAACAGAATCAGAAGTGAAAAGCTCTAATTCTCGAACATGCTTGAGCATCTCATCTTTACGCCTGTGCCATTGTGCATAAGATAGGATGAAGCCAAGCAACTCTGACTTTTGATTTATGTATTAAAGGCTATGGATAAGCCTCAAAAATTAATATTTAGTCTCATCAGTTTTTTGTTCATAAATACCATGATTAATGTATAATGCCTGCTGAGTTAAAACTCCCCAGTCGGGAACACAACAGTCCTCCAGCTAAAGTGCACAGTTAAGAATGTAATTTATTTTATGGAAATAAATAGTAGAATTCATATTCTACAACTATTTTCTTGTCTGTGTGTTTCTGATGCAGTACTGATACCTTCCTGCCTTTATAAGGAGGAAAACAAGAGCATTTACACTAAGGAGCAACACTAGCTAAAGGTGCGCACACACTTTGAGTGCTTGTGATTTAGGAATATGATTCTTGTTTTAAGCAGTGAACCATGTGTAGTGATAGGACAAGGGGTAGCGGGGTTAAACTGAAACTTTAAACAGGGGAAGTTTAGATTGGATATGAGGAAGAAATTCTTGACTGTGAGGGTGGTGAGGCACTGGAATGGGCTGCCCAGGGAAGTTGTGAATGCTCCATCGCTGGCGGTGTTCAAGGCTGGGTTGGACAGAGCCTTGGGTGGCATGGTTTAGTGTGAGGTGTCCCTGGGCATGTCAGGGGGGTTGGAACTGGATGAGCTTAAGGTCCTTTCCAACCCTGACTATTCTATGATTCTACATACTAAATCCTAGTCGGAGCTGTCCCTGCTCGGTTTGGTTGTGAATGCTTTAGACTTGAGTGCTGTGATGCAGCAGCAGCAGGGATGGCTCCGGAGAGCCTTGTCCCAGTGTGCAAAGCCCCTGCTCTGATGCCTTTCTGAAAGCACTACAGGGCTTTTCTTCTCTTAGATGCACCAAACCCAGTGTATATCAGTCTTTATAGGCTTTTTTCCTTCCATATCACAACCTGAACTTTACAATAATGTGTTATTTTGAGTTATTGCTTTGTTAAGAGCTGGGGCTTCATAGACCTTGGTGAGACACTGAGCATCAGAGAAGCATAAAGCATGCGGTGGCCTCTGTCTTGAAAATGTAGGAACTCAAACAACACGCTCCTAAAAGCTTTCCGTGATGCAATTAGCATATACAAAACACAGTTTGACACTAGGTCATGTGTACCGGGTTTCAATGCTTAATGGTTTCAACAGTTATATGTCAAAGAAATTGCAATGACATTTAAAATCATATCCTCATGGTAAAGTTGGTCAGGGAAAGCCAGCTCGGAACGCATTGCCTTTATTGTTGACTTCTGAACCAGCTAGGGGAGATGGAAAGGGAAAATTCATAGAACGATGGAATGGTTTGGGTTGAAAGGAGCCTTAAAGCTCGTCCAGTCCCAACCCCTGCCACGGGCAGGGACGCCTTCCACTAGAGCAGCTTGCTCCAAGCCCCTGTGTCCAACCTGGCCTTGAACACTGCCAGACACGGGGCAGCCACAGCTTCTCCGGGCACCCTGTGCCAGCGCCTCACCAGAAATTCCTGAAGATGAAGTGAAGTGGTTGCTGGTGCTGACCTCCAGTGCTTGACGTCAGGAAAGGTGTCCTGACAGACACAGCAATGTGGGAGGGAAAGCCAGCATTCAAAATAGACCTGAACTCGGAGTGCTGTATAAATAGAAGTCATTGCAGATAACGCTCTCTGCATTAATCATGCATGTTCAGAGCTGACCCAAGCAAGAGGTGAGGTTTGCTGGCAAATTATTCAGGGGGGTTTGGAGCCCATATTTAAATTAGAAGGACCTGGGAAATGAAAGTCACGCGTTATCCACTGAAGCAAGCACCTTGGTTTGGTTTGCATAATGAGGTCTGTTCCTGCTGCGCTCCCACAGACTGCTCCCACATCTCACGGCCGGGCAGAAGCGGCAGCAAGGGGAAGGCTTTGCGTGTTCTAAAGGCTCCTTGTTTTGCACGTGGCTCTGAAAGCAGCTGCACAGTTTGGTTTTCAGCAGAGAACCCTCCGTTTTCTCCCAGATTTTCTTGTCAGGTTTCGAGTCTCTGTGTGGGAGTTCCCACAATCCCAGGGAAAACAAAACCAAAGGGAATTGATTGTTGGGTTGTGTATCAGAGAGCGCTGCCTGTGACAGGCAGCTGGGTGGATGCTCTGGGGTGCCAGAGGAAGGCCTTTGCCATCCGTGGTTTGATCTCGTGCTTTTTTTCGTGTCGCAACATCGTCCTGGATCACGTCATCGCAGCAAACCTGTGTTGTGCATCAGCACGTTGCAGCGTGACTGGGGCAGTGTGATGGTAACACGCACACGCAGGGCTCTCTCCTGTATCACCCAGTCAGCGGACAGAGCCTTTCTCCAGGTTACTCCTCATGTCTGTTTGATGTAGACACCCAATGGAGATGGCTTAACTTGTTCATCTGTGCTGCCCTGTCTTCCCATGGTTGCTGCCTGCCTGGGCCCCATGCCCGCAGCAGGAGCAGCTCTGGGCAGTGCTGCAGGGTGAACGTGTTGCATCCCAAGCAGCCAGGTCATTCCTGTGTTTTTCCTTGCAGCCAAGCTGCATAAATCCAGTGGGAGCCACCACAGACCCTCCAGAGAGTGTGAAGGGCTCAGTGGGTTTCAAACAGCAGACGAGGGATTATTTCACAGTCCAATGTACCAGTGATTTTAATACTTTCTGCTCATAACTCACGTCTCTATTCCCCCCAAGTCATTCCGAATTTCATATGCAGAGGAGCTCTCTGTCCTCTTTGATTTAAAAGCTCTGTTGCTGATTACTTGCAAGGCAGTTCCACTAATAAATACAAGCAGCTGCTGAACAACAAGGCTGAGGGCATGCAGTATTGGTTCATGAGCTCTGACTAGATCCTGCAAGATCAGGAGTCAGTTCATTGCTGGAGGTGCTGGTGGACACCTCAGAGCTGAGCTCTGTGCCTCTCTGTGCCTTTGTCATTCGATCAGCTCTTAGAATTATAAAATCCCAACCTGGTTTGTGTTGGAAGGGACATTAAAGCTCATCCGGTCCCAGCCCCCAGCCACAGGCAGGGGCATCTTCTGCTGGAGCAGGTCACTCCAAGCCCCTGTGTCCAACCTGGCCTTGAATACTGC
>JARCZZ010044888.1:0-10717 GCA_030323915.1 Brotogeris chrysoptera
TTGAGCACTGCCAGGGATGGGGCAGCCACAGCTTCTCTGGGCACCCTGTGCCAGCGCCTCAGCACCCTCACAGGAAATAATTCCCCTATGTCAAGAGAAGGCAACGGCAAATAGAAAGGGATACTCTGAAGACCAGGTAATGGAATAGGTTCTGCAGGATTTTGAAAAGAACTCAATATGAGTTAAGGTTTCTTGGAATCAAATAGTAGAAAGAATAGCTGGCACGGAGCTCGTCAGGTTGAAGAGCTGGAAAGGTTTCTGAATGTGTCTGTGGACACATCCTTCTTTAGACCCTGTAGGCCTGGTGAGGATACTCCTGCTTTCAGCGGTTTGTTGCTGCCCTTGTGTTTTTTTCCCTAGTGGATTAGTGCATATGAGCTCCCCAATATGTTCTGTCTGCCAGATAAGCTCAAGTCATCTATTTAAACAGCTTAAATGGACCTGTTTGGTATTATCCATGGAAACTTCTTAGGGAATATTTGGAGAGCTGTAGTGCTGGTGTCTTCAGTTAGAAGGGCCCTAGTGAGCAACCAGGAGGGAGCTAATGGCTTTGACCTGCATTACCGAAGAGGCTATCTATTTGCAACTTCAGTCATAACAGTGGGGTTAGTTTTGTTTGGTTTGGCAGTCCTGGGTTAATGGGCTTGGACTTGATGATCTTAAAGGTCTTTTCCAAACTAGTTGTTTCTATGATTCTATGATTTTGGTGCTGGTTGCCTGTAATGGCTCTAGTTTTACTCCCCAAGGACAGGCTTTGTTGGGACTGTGGAGTGACAATACATTACGTGAAAAGACCATGTTAACAGAGACTGTATGATTATGGTGTTAGTTGCGGGGATGTGGCACGACTGTTGCATGTCTGAGAATGAAAGGTTGAATTTGGAGTCTTCAGTGGGAGAAGATGCTGTCTTCCGCAGCAAAGGGGACTTTATCTGGGCGTTCAGTGCTGCCCTTGTAACTAGAAAGCACTGAGCCAACAAGCTGGATCTAGTTGAATCCAGATCCATGTCATAAACCCGGTTGTGTGACAATGTGTCTTGTGTGCATTGGGCCTCTAAAGCAGTTGTTTAGCTTAAACTGAAGAGTCTCAAGCTGTTGTTTTACGATAAAGATATTATCTCCTCTTATTGGAGTTACAAGAAGGGAAATTGCACAAATAGTTTTTAATATTGCCATCCAGTGTATCCACTTGTGGGTGTAAGTTAGTTACGTTTTCTTTTTGGATGCTAAACAACTTCTTGTGTTTTCCTATCAAACTAATTACTTACATCTTGTTAGGAATTTTTATGTTGTTTTAACTTCCATGCAGCCATGAATTGTTCTTCGTGTTTTGCGGTCAGATTGGTTAAAAACCCTTGCTCTGATTCCGAGAAGCGTGATGTAACTTGTAGTGGCAAAAAGTTCAGGTCACTTTGACCAAATCTCCATCAAAATAGCTTGCAAGGAAGTAAAATAGTAAAAATATGTAGCTGTTGCATTTGTTATTTGCCAATGGTTTATGACAGTAATTCTTCCTGACCCAAACTTTGACTTTCAAGGTTGCATAGCAGAATAACAACACAGTAACACTAAAACTCTTTCTAGCTTTATAAAATCACTTGGTAGTTCTTGATAGTGTGGAAAGAAATTTATATACCATAACTGGCTAATAATAATATAATCTAGCTAAAGAGCTAGTTAATAGCTGGGGGCACTGTGAAAGCCAGGAGCCCCTTACAGAGAGGACTCTTCTTCCAGGATTTGAACTGAAACCATTTTCCCTCCAGCAAGTCTGAGGGCTGAGCTCTTTGCACTGGGGATAGGGCCCTGTGCAGCCTTTTCCTGCTGGATAAGGACCTCCACAATAGTCATTCATGAAGCAGGATTTCAGACCTATGGTTGTAATGATGTTTTAAGAAGGTATAGTTACTGGAAGTGTTGCCGGTCCATAAATTCTTTTGGTGTACTACACTGAATTGCTACTTTCCATTTGGCTGATTAAAATGACTGTACCAGATTGGATTTTATTCCATTTGCTAGACTAAAGTGCTTTGCAATTTCAAAGTTGTAAGTTATGGCTACATAATGTTAAGATTTTTGAGTTCTCTGTCAAAAATGTAATGCTAAAACAAGGGATTAGAGGATAGCCAGCAAAAGGTCATTTTGGGAGCCAATTTATGAGGCAGGAAATATATATGTGTACCGGATGACTCTATATCCTTCCAGTATTGGGCTGGATCCTATTTTCTGCAAGACCAATGCCAGTGCTCCTGTTGAGTTCAAATGGGAACAGAATCAGCACCTTTAATACATGCTGTCCAAGAAGGATTTTATGCAGTAAATGTATATCCTTATTCTCTGTTTCCGTGAGGATTTTCTTCAGGCATTTTTCTGGAGGCAGCATCTTAATTTCTTTTGCTGCCCTGGGGTATCACAAGAGAGGTGTTGCCACTCCTCTGTCTGTGGGAGGGATCCCAAACATTGCCCTTTCAGTACGTTGTTTCTTCAAAACCTGGGCTGTATAATTGAGCTACTAGAAAGACAGAGATCTGATGTTAGGGGTAATATCCATCCTGTATTGCTGGTGGGTAGTTAATATTATCAGATGATTGTTTGGAGACAGATGGGAAATGTCCTGAGGGTATGAATTCACTTCAGAGTGGATTGAGAGGTAAAGCCTGGTAAGATGACTGCTGCTAATTGGTGCCGTCCTTTTAAGCCTGGTAGGACCGAGTGTGCACCGAGGTCTGCAGTGCTCAGATCAGGGACAAGGTAAATTTATAGCAGAGTGTGTGAAAGCTTTCACTGCTGCAGCCGTGCTGTACCAGACCAGGCAGAGCTAAAGTATTTCACTGTCCAGAACAGTCAAATAAGCACAGAATAGGTTCTTAATCATGGATTACAAAAAGTTAACTGTTCAGGAAACAGATCTTCTGGAGGGGGAGAGGGTGAAACTATACAGTGAAGTTACCAGCCTCTCTGGTTACAACCCGCCAGGTCCGCAACCAGCACTGGAGTCTCATTATGGAGAGCGTGGTCCCATCTGACAAGGGAAATTATACGTGCATAGTGGAAAACCAGTACGGATCCATCAACCACACTTACCATCTCGACGTTGTTGGTAAGTAAAGCTCTGTTGCATGTAACCCTATGTTTTTACTTAATGAGTTTCTCTATTAAAACATTTAGAACTAAGCTGATATGTTTTGCATTCATTTTGAAGATGATTTTGCAGTAGTCTGAAGATAACATTTCACTACATAACCAGTTGCTACAGAAGTATACGCTTATCTGTCTCGTGTCTGTAGGACTAATCTACTTGTACCTTGCAGAAGTGTCATGTCGATGTGTACAAGTGAGTTCTTGTTTCTGTGATCCACCTACAAGCTTACCATGCAACCAAATAATAAATACTGATGCAATTTTGATCATTAGTATTACAATTGGATTACTACTTTTACAATTGTCCTAACACAGATTTTAATAACTGCAGTTATGAAAACTGTCGAGGGATCCTTTAAATTGCTGTTGTTAGAGCTGAAATGATTTATCTTACAATGAGAAGATAGGTACTGACTTTGGTGAAGCTAATGCTGATCTGGAGCTTCAGGAAAGGTGCTTTGCACTCACAGCAGTATAACAGAGTTCTGACCATAGCCTGTCGTGTGGGCTCTGAACAGTTCCTGAAACACAGGTGACAAAAATAATGAAGAAGTGTTTTACCTGAGGACAAATCATAAACAACTGTGTGAATTCTTAGTAGTAGCAAAGCTATGATTCAGCAGGACTATTAAGCACATGCTTAATAATGTTAATAATGCCAAAATCCTGGTGGACTTTAATAAGGCTTACACATATTTATTTAAGTGCTTATTTACATTAAGGCTTGAAATCTTAGGATCCAGTTCTATTCTATTCACCCCTGCTCTTGCTGATTAGCCTGGATGGGTGTGAGCAGTTTTATTGACTCTGAAGGCATCTCTGTCCAAATGTAATCAGCTTGGTTGTTACCACAGGACCTTCTGGTAGTACTTTTAAAAGCAGAGTCTTATTTTGTCTGAGACCGCTCAAATCTTCAGGAACCCCCAAATCCAAAATAAAGCAGGTGCCAGCTTTTCAGGCAGCAAGGAATGGAAAAATTCCCCATGGAATTACCAGTGAGAATTCCCCATGGAATTACCATGAGAGCTCATCTGCTCCTCTTCCTGGAGCAGAGGAGGAAAAAGATAACTTTGTGATGCCATCAGACTGAAGCTCTACCACCAGCCCTCAACCATTTAAGCCTTCAAACCAGCCTGCAAACCACCCACTTGGTTTTAGGTAGTCAGCACTGAAAACAGCGAGGATTTTTATAGTCTTGGCAACATTTTTGTCATCCATGGTGAGCTATGGGTATTGTTGAGGTGAACCAAGCAAAGCCATTTTGTTTGAACACTTGTTTAAACAAAGTTTATGGAGGGTGCAGCAGCAACGGCTGTCAGAGGTGGTAGTAAATTGTGTTCTGCTGCCTCGGTCCTCTGCTGACCACCTTGCTGGAGGGAATGGGCTGCTCACATGAGCTTGGTTTAAGCTTGACTTAAAGCCTGGCCCAGGAAGTGTTTAAGATGATGATGAGTTGTGGCATTTCTGAGTTGTTTTGAGTTTGATTTTTCTTAATCCTTTAGGAAATGTAGATTAACTCGAGTTGCTTAAAACTCTTTTTTTTTTTTTTTTTAAGAGGTGGCATAGAAGGAAAAAGGTGCTCTTGCAATATTGGGGAGCTTTCCTTGCTGAAATGAAACAGGTTAAAAATTCCTCTTCCCTTCTTTGTCCTCTGCTCCCTTTCCTCGTTACTGCCCCAGCCCCAATCTGGCATGCTTCACACCAACCATAAATCTCTTCACCCATTTTTTTCTAGCAAATGTGTTCCTGGATGATGTGGTCACTTGAGCAAATATTTGTCAGAAGCCCTCTCACCTCCTCTCCCCCTTTGAGCCTTTTGAATGTCTTACATTGAGGGATATTATGCAGAAGTTTATTTTTCCTGGCAGTAAATTATAGGGACCTGCATGAATGAGTGGAATGGTAATAAGGATTATGTCATTTATTTAAATGTCTATTCCTTTCCTATAGAGAGGCAGAAAAGAAATAATGAGGTTTTTCAAAACTGACTAGTGATTTGAGGTGCTGGGTACCGGGCTGATGGCACCCAAAGGAGCCTTGATTTCCCCTGGGGGAATAATCAGCATTTTCTGATGCTGAGGCCCTGTGAGATATGAAACCAGAAATCCAAAAGTGATTTTTGCAAGTCATCACCTGCATTTTGGAGTTCTGTGTAATCATTTTACTTGCTTTTTGCATTTAATTTCATGAATTCAAGAGTGCTCAATTCACTGTGAGTCCCTTGAGAGATACTGCGCTGGGACTTTAACCTGAAAGGGGGATTGATGCTAGAGAGCTCAGCCATTGCTGTGTGGCTGAAAGCTTGTGATAATCATGGAGGTTGGGCATAAAACTGCTGAAGCAGTAAATTAAGGCTGGCCAGAAGGGGAAACTCTGACAGTTTGTCCAGTTAAGACGGTTCTACAGAAATTTATTTTGTCTCTTTTTCTGTTTTCATATAAATTTTCAGTTCCCACAGGGTTGCGGAGAGTTATGGATGTTTGTTTAGAGGCAATTGCGTATGCAGACTGCATACGTCGTATGTCGTAATTTTAAGGCAAGTTCTGTGTGGAAAACTGTCAGTTGAAAGCCTCTGAAATTGCTTTTCCTATATGGTTTAACTGGTTCCAGAGTTGATTAAGTGTAAGTAATAGCAAATGGTATTAAATATGGCAACGTATTACACTAACATGAGCATCTGACTATATGCTGTAATGTAGAGAACCCTCTGATTATGTCACAGATTTGGGAGGTATCCCAGCAAAAATCATGCCAAATAATGACACAATGCTGGTTAGGAATAGGCCAATAACTTTCCAAACCTTGAACTCTTCTGACAATTAAAAACCTGGAGCCAGCGGGGCTGAGTAGTTTTCTGTCAGAATGTAGGTGTGAAGTATTCTCGTTTTTACCTTGTAATTACTTGCAAGAACCCTCTTAAAATAGTCAACTCGGCTCAGATGGTCTCATTCAAATTTACAAACCTGGCAACACCACTGAGCTGAAATTTTTACAATGGGAGTAGAAAATACTGAAGAAAAAAAAGCAGCAACTTGTTGGCAGCCTTTCTGTATTGCACAGGATACTCGTGCACATTGACAGTGTTAGCAGGGAATTGTCCGTTCGAGTTGGCCAGGATGTTCTGTGTTGGACAAAGTTATTCTTTACATGTTTGGGATACCCTAGTCCACTGCCTTTTGGTCTCTCCTCCTCCATTTCTAAACAGGGACTTAAGCAGGCTGACTTCAGGACTTTGCCCAGGGATACAAATGTGTTAGGTTGCAGTAGTGGCAAATGGCAGCGATGAAAAGCTACATTAGGATCCTGTAGAAAGGAGACAAGTTGATTTTAGCTTCTTATTGAAGTGCTACCCAGAGGCTTCAATTAATATCAAATACTTATTGTCCAAGGCAACGTGACAATGCACAGTGATTGCTTACAACCGAAATGTGGAGAGGCTGGGAGAAGGAAATGTCACTGTCCATTTTATAGATGAAAAACTGAGCTGTGCAGCGATAAAATTTCTTGCCCTGGGTCACACAGGAAGCTGGTGGCAGAGCCAAAAAGTAAAGCTGGTACTTGAATCCTGATCCAGGACCTTAATTAAAAGAATGTTCTTTCTCATGTACAGTTTAGCCCATCAGCTGAAGTGCCTTTGTATTCTTTTGTATTTAGCAGTAGGCAGAAACTCGCATCTTTATAGTAAGCTTACTAATCAACTAACTCCTTTCTCATTAAACATGCATAAAGTCATGCAGTCTTAAGGGAGAATGAATGAAAATGATGTGGTTTTCGCTTACGAGTTGTATTGTAGTGAATCCAGGTTGTAGGAAGCAACGTGGGAATGCAGTCATTGAGACTGGTATATAATTAGATCACTCTTGGATTGCAATTATCGCTGGAGTACAATTTCAGCAGCAGCAGTTCTGTTTAAGCATGGAAGTAACTAATTGAATTTATGTTTTAACAGCAAACGAAAAAGATTAGCCTTTGAACAGCCCTAGTGCAGGTAGCCATTTCTGTCCTATTTAATGCCATCATCCAGGGGAACAAAAGATGGTTTGGTTTCAGATTAAGTTTGGCACTACCCCATTTACTGGGCTTTATAAGCAGCTGCTATAGCACAGCTCCTCTTCCAAGAATGTATAAGAAGACTCTGCTGTTTACTATAAAAATGAACATAAAATGTCACAAATATATAGTTTTAAAAAGGCCCGTTTTCAGCCAGTTTAGCTGTACTTTGGCCAGTTTCTAATTTGCCTAATAGCACTGCCTTTGGCTCTCGTTACTGAGGAGTCAACTCCAGAGGTGGCCACACAGTTGTCCCTTACCAGTAATTCGTATTTTCATATGAAAACAGTACAAGAACAACTTCTCATCCAGGGAGCATTTTAAATGACTCTCAGTTTAAAGCTTGTGCCCCAGAAATCTCATGTATGAGTGGTTTTACTGACGGGTGTGCAGAAAAATGCTTTTATTCTGAACTCGTGGGGGTTTTAGAGGGCTGGGGGGTGAATTTTACCCTGGCTTTTTACAGCATGTTGTTAAAAAAGATCCGATTAAAACGGAATCAACTTTTTTGCTATTGGTGGTTCACTGTTTATATTTCCCTTGGTTTAGGCAGAAGAAAGAACTTTGCCTTTGTTTCTAGTCAGCTTTATTTTTGGATTCTCATGTGCTCTCAGTCTCTAGCTGCGAACATGGCACGGATGCATATTTTTCTGTTAAAGACATGTTTCCATTTTGTCATTCTCAGATTCATAAAAACATATGCATAGTTATTTGCTTGTGCTGAGGCTTGTTTTGTCAGAAGTAGCTCAGAAGTAGCTTGACTGAACTATAGTATGCCCCTTAATTTCCAAAGAATTATATTTAGGATTCAGGTTACTACAAAAAAGGAACTGACATCAACTAAATACATGCCTTGGACGTTGCATCACTGATGTCTGGCAGGAGTTAAGTGTAGGTATTACAACCAAGCCTAAACTTGTATTTCTGGCAGATGTGCTTGTAGTTGTTGACTACCTCTTTACATGGACAAGCTTTGGCTTGATGTCTTCACCGAGGTGCTTGGGGCATAGGACATGATGAGACAGGGGCTGAAAGCATGAAGGAATCTGTACTGATGCTTGCCCTCAGGGATTTGGTTAGGCCAAGAGGGAAGAAGACTTTGTTTAATGTACTGATAAGCCCAAGTGTGGACTTTACACCTGGCACTAGCCTTTGGCAAGGTGCGTGCACCTAAGAAGAAATTACAGAGATTGTTTAGTGCTGGAGGCTGTGCGGTTTGCTCCTGAAAACAAAGACCACAGTGTGATGGTTCAGCTAAGGGAAAAGGCAAGTGTACGTTTCCCCCCTCCCCTTTCTTTGTAAGGTAAAAATATTCCAACCCCCTGGTTTTACAGCATTCAAGCTTCTGATTTCATTGGAGTAGTCTGGCTAAATTATGTTTTATGGACACATACTAGTGTCATTACTTCATCTGCTGAGCGAACAGTGAATTTGTCATGTTTGGAATGCTTCCTGCAGAGTCTGCTGGGGGAGGACTGATCTCCCTGTCCCATTTTCTGTCTTATTACAGCCCCAAGGCAGGTATTTCTCTTTCTTTTGATGAATGATGAGCAGGATATTGTTTCGTCTCTGTTATTATCACTTTTAATCATGCCTTCTAATTCGAACAGTATCCTACTTGTAGAAATGCAAGTAGGAATTCGCAGGAGTTGTCTGAAGATGCTAACAAGACTGTTGTCTTGTCAAATGTGCAATTGGCATGTGTCAAAAGTAATGTCTGTGCCTAATAAGAGGGGCTTTTTGACCTGATCCAGTCTTTTCTAACAGGCTTGTTACTGAAAGAAATGAGTGTAATTGGCAGTAAATTGGTAAAGTTACATCCTCTTAAAGTGCTTATCACAACCATAGAAAAGTCATAAATGAACTGTGATACAGACTGGATAAATGGACCATATTAAGGGCAAACACAAGGCTATTAATAATCCCTGCTTTATTAATGAGGAGCTTGCACCTTCGTTTCTTCATGTTGTCTCTGAGGGTCGGAGGAAATGCAGAGGCGGGACAGCCCCATGGCTGCAGTGGGGTATCTGGCCCACACTGGGTAAAATGAATCCCAACAGACCACCACACTGGTGGGTTTGGGATTAAATTAGGATTAAAAACAATGTAGCAGAGGTAGAAGTAGATGGAGGCGATGCTCAGCAGTAGTCATCAGGGGTTGTGCATGGCTGAGACTGGCAAGAAACAGGACTGGGAATATACCGGACTGAAAGGCTATAGGGAGTCTTTGCAGAGATTTTCAATGTAGCAGAGGAAGAACCCTTGAGGGTTGGTGTCAAGGTGAGATACGTAAGAGGATGAGAGATCAGAGGGGGGCCATAAAGATTATCAGAGGGGCGGACTACCTCTCCTATGAAGACAGGCTGAGAGAGCTGGGCTTGTTCAGCCTGGAGAAGGTGCAGGGAAGACCTTATAGCAGCTTCCAGTGCCTAAAGGGGTCATACAAGATAGCTTGTTAAGTGCTTTTGAATGTTCAACTGCTCTGTAAATAGAAAATATTATTTTTTCATGTTTCTTTTTAGAGGGCTGCGTGAACATGTTGAAATTTGTAACTGTTCATGAAAGTCAAACTGATGCTGTCAGATCTTGAGTGGAGTTAAGAACTCAGCGCGGCAGTGTATTAGTTAAAATACAGTTACTCTTTAGCATTTTTGCAGTGCTTGTGAAAGTCTAAAGTTATATATCCTTTTAGGGATTTTTAAGCACTGTCGCAAACGAGGTGATCAATACAGTTGCTCTTAAGCTGTTCATGTATTCTGCATTTGCAAGTGCATATACTTGCATTGGTTAGTGTTTATATGTATCTGCAGCATTGTTTCTGCTGTTAGACTGGATTATACGCATTACTGAGCACTATGTCATTGTAGCAGTTGGTTTCAAAGGTACTTTTCCTCCGATACCTGTACTAATGCACTGTCTAGAGTGTGAAACCCACCTATGTCTACGTTTGAATGAATATTACAACAAATGACATTTCCTTCCTTCCTTCCCCCCCCAACACTTCAGTGAAATTCTCTCAGGAAGCAGTTCTGGCACCCACTGCTCAGCCAGAGGCTGGTGATGGTGCTTCTGGCTCTTGGCTTCATATAGGTTGGTCATGCAGATTGTATGCTGAAAGGCAGGAAAATGTGCGTGCAGAAGAGCTGTGGTTTAATCCCAGACAGCAACTAAGAACCACACAACTGCTCACTCACTGCCCTGGTGGAATGGGGGAGAGAATTGGAAGGGTAAAAGTGAGAAACATCGTAGGTGAGATAAAAGCAGTTTAATAGTTTACATAAAATAATAATAATAAATAATTAGAATATAATAAAAATATAATGAAAAGGGAAAAAACAAAAAGAGAAATAAACCCTCAGAAAAGTGAAGTGTTGCAAATGTAAAGCAATCGCTCACCACCAACTGACCAATGCCCAGCCAGTTCCTGAGGCAGTTCCTGCTTTATATACTGAGCATGATGCCACATCATATGGAATATCCCTTTGGTCACCTGTGTCTCCTCTCAGCTTCTTGTGCACTCACTGGT